>JAHDVE020002970.1:0-81184 GCA_022606495.2 Halesus radiatus | reverse complement strand
AAACACAGTCTGTCAAAAAATAATAGAAATTTAATAAAATTCAATTTAATGAATAACATTTTTCATTACTATGTAACCGAGTAACACCAATTTTAGAAAAAAAAAATTAAAATATGAGGTTATGTTTGACTTCCGAATTTGACAGATGGACTGGAAAATGACAAACCCAACTTAAAATGACTTTTTATGTTAAAATGCGTGTTTTTAAAATATTTTTTTTATAATGCTTAAAGTCCACGCTTTTTAATTATTTTTTTAAAAGTGAGTAATGCACAAGAGTCCCAACTGCTCCAAACGTCTGGAGACAGGGAGGCTATGGAATCCCCAATTAGGGTATGTTGTGAGGTTGAAGGTAGTTGGGATGGCAAGGAGATGAAGAAGAGGAAGGTGGGAAAGTACCTGGGTTACCATATATGTTCACCAAACACAGCTAGAGTAATTTCAAACAACGTTTAGATTTTTAATGGTGGTCTTTCACCAGGGTGAAAATGAAAGTATCTACCACTCTGGAAAGTGCCGCAAATAAAAAAAAAAAAACAAAAAAAATACATAAAAAAATAAACAAATACATAAAGACCATAAGTTAGAATCTTTTTCCTTTGAACCATCTTGATCTTGCTATTGAAAACCATTTAAACAATTGCAGCGCGTTCTTTTCCATTTTATCTACATTTTCTTGACAGGCCGTATATCTGCTTAGTACTATGGCCCACGGAATTCGGTAGCGCCGCCAGCCACACCTGCCACCTGCCCCGAGCATGCAGTGCTTAACCAGTGTTGCAAGCTCGGATTAATCGATTATTACCGGTGGAAATATCATGAGCAAGCTGCAGCATGGACGCCGGGCCAGTGGCCACGCGACAGTGTTCCCGCATGCGGGTAATGGCATATCATTGGGCACAATTTCACGTACGAACCGAGTGCATTGAAAATATTCAATGCGGAAGCCCCTGAAAACTTCTGGGCTCCGGGTAACGGTATTGACAAAATGTAAAATCGGCGTGTAAAATATAGTAAAATTTAACACTAACTAACACTATTATTTAACAATAATAATAATCGGATAATTTCAATAGCGCCGTTTTTGTGGAAAATCACCTCAAGGGCCCTGTACAAATATTAATAGCTAGAGTTTATCTTCTTATGTACGAACAGATACGGAAATATACTTACCTGGCAGGTCGCTCCAGATTAACAAGTTACATTATAAAGTTTTTACTTGGGACGATATGATTTTGCACGCACAGGTCTCAATATTAGAAAACACTGCACATTGTACAACGCATAATTCACTTACTATTTTATTCTTATTTGTTATTGATTTAAAAATTATTAAAAGGTTAGTGGAAAAAGAAGCGTCGTTATTCACTTTTCATGTTAATATTTTTATTTAAAGTAAAAAAAAAAAATATATATAAAAATTAATTTTAAATTTATTAATAATTGGATGATTTGTATAGCGACGTTTTTGTGAAGAATCTCTTCAAGGCCGCTGTAATAATAACAGTTATTATTAAATAAAAACGGAGTTCTGCAAATTAAACTTGACCAAATGACAAAGAAAGCAAAAAAAATAAATATTTAGCGATATATAATCGCTAACTAGCAATAAAATAAATAATTTTTAGAAATGCCGGTGATTTTTTTTCAAATTTGCTGGCGAAATTCCGTTTCATGTAAAATAGCTACAACTTATGAACCATTTTTTATGGTAAAATAAAACTTTCAATTCATTATCTTCAAATGATTTTAAAAAAAATAAAAATCGGACACATTTGGGAAATATGGAATAATATGCGAAAAACGTGATTACTCATCTCCAGCAAACAATGCAGAAGAGTCCTAAGTTCCCAGAAGCACTGAAACCATGGTAGCTATCCTTAATTTTGAGAATATTGTAAGATCGTATGGCGATATACTCGTAACATACCGGAAAGAGTAAGATTGTTAAGTGTAAATAAATAATATCAATCAGATCTCGTCACCAAACACAGCCAAAGCCATTTTAAAGATTTAATTCGAAACGTGGTTTCTCATCACAACAATACTGGGAGCATCTTCTACTCTGGATCGAAGTGCAAATATACTTTTTGTACTAATATGTAATTTGTCTGTCGGATTTTATACCGGCCAGAGCCAAGGAGTTTACCACGGGTCGACGTTAAATAGATAAATAAAATTTATGCTGTACAGTTCTAGTTAAAAACGCAAAATATGAAATGGGAATTAAGACACTGTATGCAATGTTCGGGTTCTTTCAGGTTTCAACAATCAATAATATTCATATTGCAGGAAATACACGCATAAAAAAAGGTTAAAATCGTTACTCGGCAATTCTGAAATAAAATAAAATAATAATAATATTTTCCGAAAAGGCTCCGTAAAACAGTGATTAAATTAATGTGAGGTGCCATCTTTATTGTAAACGGTTGCGGCCTGACGGCATTTATATAATGTTAAAATAGTTTTTTTTTCGTTCCGCGATATTTTTTTTTGCTTTGGTGCAGTATTTACCGAAACATTTTGAAAGTACCTACCCACTTAAGTACAAATATACGATTAAGAGACAATGATTAAGTATGCGCCTGTACTAAAAGGTGGTCAATTGACATAAGTAAGTCGTTGTACTTTTTAAACACTGTATTACCTTGTTGCGTCGGCCGGCTGCAAGCAGAACTTGCCATATTTGGTTTGATGCAAAATTGTGTAGGGTCATTCTTATAAGGCAATACCAACAATAACAAATGTTAATAATAAAAAAAACGAACACTGAAATAAGTAATATTTCCATACATTTATTAAAACACCATTGATTCTAATATGCGGTAAAACCACGAATGAAAAATTACGAATGAAGGTATCCTAAAATAATGTGAAGCTGGAGTAATTTAAAAAATAAAATCCTTTATGGAGTTTAGTGATATTTTACTCTCCCTCATCAATATCGTAACCTATAAAAAGTAATAGAACCCAAAATAGTTAAATAGTTAAGAAGAAGCTACCGGAATGACCGTTATGGTGTACCGAACAGTGAAACTATGCTGGCACGTAATGCATTAGTTAATAGTGTCCATCATTGCACTATCATTTCACGTACTTTATTTTCGACTTAAATGATTTCTTTTTATAAACAATAATTATTAGCCTGAAAACACTCATCCAAATTGAAAAAACCTTCCGAGCAAAGATAAATGTCGCCGGCAGGACTCGAACCCACACCCTTCTAATATCCGGTCAGATGCTCTACCATTGAGCTACGTCGGCTTATCGCAAACCCGCCAAGTTAATCAATATATACTAGTGTTTCATTCAATAATTACGATTTTTTTATTATATTTCACCTGTAAACAACCAACTTTATTTGTATGAGGAAGGCTTGTAACGACTAAATCCCTCACTAGGTAAAAATAATTGTTACCCTTTGCGCTATGCACAAAAATCTTGTCTTAAAAACTTTAGTTTATCAATTAATAAATGATTTCTACTTACTATGAGAATAGAAAGACAGCTGTATGTAGCTGCACTAATAATACAGTAATCAATAAACTTAAATCAGACAGTTTCTGTCGCATCTTTGTTGCGTAAGATATCTTTCTAGTAGATCTCCATAAAAGCGTACGCATTTAAATTCAACATTTCTGAAAAGCGCGAATAAAAACCCTCTTCAATGCCACCAGAAAAGACCTTTAAAAATCGGATTAATAGGTCACAGCGATAAACACACCTTGGTACAAAGGGAAGTTGTGATAGGGTCTGATCGATGGAGATTAATCTGAAATGATATTGATACACCGAGGGTTCGGAGTCAATGATTGCATTGATGCTTTATGCGCTAGGTGTCAAGGGTTAACCGTCAGACAACAGTAGAGCAGCCTATTTAGATGTTTTTCTTGGTAGGGTGAAAACATGGTTACAAAATAGTCCATCTATGCTTGTTCCTTGTTCTATTTTCAGGGTTTAGGAGAAAATAAAATCAATTTTAACAAGTTGTACGTTTGTTCCATCTTTTATGTATGTACATCATCATAGTATGTCCACGTATACTCAGATAATATGTACACGTATACTCAGATAGTATGTGGACGTATACTCAGAAAATATGCAACACTTTTATTTTTTTATTAAGCGTAAGAATCCAGTATTTATTAATAATTTTTTTGTTGCTTTAAATTGGTCGAAATTTGATAAGCGCGAAATCGGTATTTTTGTGATAAGTGTGTAATTTCTTTTTCCAAATTTTAATAAAAAAATATTGATATATCACTTAGCTTCACCACTTTAAACTTTAATGAAAGGTAAAACATATAATTTAGAACAAAAATCAAGAGTCAAGAACGAAATAATTACCAAAAGTTACATGTTTTCTAAAAAGTTCACAAGATTTAGAAACTTCCTGTATATAATTCACAAATAGAATTTATTTTTTAATCCACCCTCCGATTTTGCTGAAATCTACAAAGAGCATTGTGTTCCGGGTTATGGGCAATTTTTATCGGGGATAAGAAAAGAAAAAAATCATACAAAGGCACGAAAAAGCGTATAAAAGCGGGGAAAATCATGTGTGAATAAGAAGTAGGGGAATCCACGGGCAAGGAACAGCGTGCGTTATCTAAGTATTTCACGGTGAAGATGATATTAAAGGGAGGAAAGGATTAGGATCACAGCATGGAAGAAGAGATTTGCGAACAGAAGCAGAGAAGAATGATTGCAAACGGTTATATGGGTGCAGGAAGGCATTCATTTCGATGGGACATTAATACTCCCATGAAATATTAGACATTATGAACCTCATCAGTTATTACTTGGTAGTCGGTATAATTTTACGTTACACCATTTTTTAACGTTTTTTATTCCCCTCTCCGACACTATAAACGATTTCCCAAATTACAATTAAGTGACGCCACGCTCATACTCAAAACGACTTTTAGTATTCACATCTTTCATACAAAGTATTTGCTCGTTCATAAATATGAGCATTGAGCAGCACGCCACTTTATACAACAATAAAAAATTTCCCATATACATTTTATCTTAAATTGTTGATAATACATTAATTACCGATGGGCATGTGCGACAGTTTCAATGCGTTACAAAAAGCAGTGTTGAAAAGGATTAAATATGTTTTCGTACAAGAAAGAAGCTTACAATGAAAATATTGTTGTCGTTAATCTTTTTTTTGCGCAACTCTGCTTGATTTTTTGTCAAAATTCATACAATTTCTGACAGTAAGTGACAGCAAGATTGTAATCTTCGTTGTGATTTGTAAATTAAATCAAAAAAATCTGATAAGTAGGTTCCCATCCAGTGTGAAAAAGTTGGTAACCAATGATCGAATCAAACGATTTTTTATTTATCATGTTGTTGTACAATATATCGTTACGATTCACTGAAATGAGGGGAAATCATACCATATTTTATATTTCGGACATTCTATAGATTAAAGATAAAAAGTCGGTTCTTAAGAATTGATGTTCTGTCAAGTCTATCATAACTAAGGAAGGTTCCCTGGGCGGAGTATTGTGATGCTTGATGTAAAGAATAATGACTTATTCAATTTGGAAGGGGACCATTCAGCATGATATCATCAAGAAAGATCCAACGTAGGTAGGTACTAGCTACTTCTGTAGTCGATTCTCCCTCCGGACAAATCAAATGGGATTCATCCCTTAGATCTAGGAAGGGATGCTTAGAGTTATTTGTTCAGTACTAAGGTATAAATGCATTGTTGACTCAAGACTCCCTTATGACAATATGTTTCTGCTCCCTACCAATGGTCATCAAATAGCAAAACGTTAAGTTGTGTGTAGTATATTTTTGCCAAATCATTTGCCAATCACAGTTTAATACATACCAGTTTGATTTACCTGCTTCTAATTAGTAATTTCAATTATTCGTGGTATAGTAAGTTATCAAGGTATTCAAAAGGTAAGTGCAATCCCAACTGAACAGAGAGGAAACAGAGGATGCAACCTAACATAATTCTGTCTTGACACACGTCTTGTCCTTTTTTTTTACATGAATACCGCACAAGAGTCCCAACTGCTCCCAACCGTCTGGAGCCAGTGAGACTATGGCATTCCCATGTTATTTTCTAAGTATATTAGGTAAGGTGACGGCTTCCATGGTCGAGGGGTAAGGCTCTCGACTACGAATCCGAAGGTCGCGGGTTCAAATCCCGGCGTGCGCAAGTAAATTTTATTTAATTAATTTGTGTTGTTTCACAATTAATTCATTTAAAAATAATATATAGTATATTTGCGCACGTTCCAGAGTGGAAGATACTCTCAGTATCGCCCTGGTGAAAGACCACCATTCAGAATTTAAACGTTGCTTGAAATGGCTTTTAGCCGTGTTTGTTGACCAGATCTGAATAGCCAGGTATTTCCCCTTTTCCTCACCTTCCTCTTCCCCTTCTCCTTCCCCTCCCCAATACCTTCAGCCTCACAACATTCCCCAATTGGGAATGCCATGGTCTCACTGGCTCCAGACGGTTGGGAGCAGTTTGGGACTCTTGTGCGGTATTCATATAAAAAAAGGTTATATAGTGTATATTTTCTTTCTCTTTTGTTATTTGTACTTTACATTTGATTATTTATACCCCCAGTTTATCCTAAATTGTTCATGTAAGTGAGTCTGCTGGTCACGAATAGTTTAAGTCATATTTTTAATTTGCATACATTGTACATCCGTTATTTTCTAATTGAGGTGATCCTTCATATGACTGCGCTATAGAAATTAACTATTATTATTATTGAGGATTTGAGATAAATGGGATGCCAAATTAGTTCAGTGTCCTGGGGTGGTTTTGATGGATCCCCATATATAACACTGTGTTACTTTTTTTTTTTAAATTTAATGTAAATCAAATTTAATAATGTTATTATTAAGTTCTGCAAGTATTTTTAGTTGTTATTATTGTGAGAGCTGTTTCAGCTGTTTGAAAATGGCCTTAAACGCTGAAACAGCTGTCAATAACATTATTAAATTTGATTTACATTATATTTAAAAAAATAAATTAAATGGAGTTCTACGAATTAAACACAAAAACAATTAATACTGTGTTACTTACTAAACCCACCTTCAAATTTCGTATTACTCATAGTCTTTCATTATGCAGCCTCAAGTTATTGAGTCACTCGGTCGTATCAGGCGTCTACTTCCATCCACGTAATAGAGAGATCAAGAAAAAAATAACGCTTTTTCGCATTGATCGCATTCATTTAAATAATATTATACCATTGAATTCTGTTTGGAGGTGCCCATCGTACGACATGACGACGGCTAAGTGTGCATTGCTGCAGGTTAAATTACCCATCAACTTCCGAGTGACATTAATGTACATTTTAACAGCGGGATTATAATCATCAGAGACCGTGACCAAGACGCGAATGTGGGTGAAAAAATCACTAAACATGATTTACTTCTCAGGTGCAGCCTAGAAAATAACATCTCATACGAGAAACAGTTATAAAAACAATAAAATAGTGTAAACGATCTATAAATAAGTATGAGTGCTGAAAAAAATGTAAGAACTCGCACGTCGTAGCTTAGTACTTGATTGTATTCATACAATCAAATATATTTTGATTATTCACTTCATTAATTTATTCTAAAATTTCTTCAAAAGATAGGTAACTTTGTGGCGTCATTATTAATTAAATAATAAAAAATGTACTTTGTTTACACCACTTTTATAAAAATAAATAAATACCTCTACATGTTTCCGACAGCAATGCTGTCATCCTCCACGATATATGAATACATATATATTTATATATTTTTATAAAAGTGGTGTAAACAATGTACATTTTTAATTATTTAATAAATAATGACGCCACAAAGTTACCAATCGTTTGAAGAAATTTAATTTACAATTTATACTGCGAATAGAATACACCTTGAACTTTCGATAAACTGTGAAATATTTGGTAAGTCTTTAACTCACCAAATATTGAACGTCAACTTAATATTAAACGAGTGAATAATATCAATATTATGTTTGCTTAATAATACATCAAACATAAATTAGAAGCGAAGTTATAAAATAAAAGAAAGCTTATTTAAAAACGTATAAAATTTAACTTCACGTCACTCTGTGCAAAAAGTTCAGAATGAATTGAATTGAAATGAAAAAAGAAAAAAATGGATATATCCTTCCATACTGTTACGCATTGTCATGTACAAACAATAGTTTTATAAGGAATACATAATATAGATTAAGTCACCGTTCGGCTCAACTAGCAATAGTAAGATTATCTTCTAAGCTCTCCCTCGGTAACTTTAGATATGTCAATATATACTACACGGTTTATTCTCAAAAGAGACAGTTCTCCTTATCTGCCAGACAATAGATAATAGAAACAAGGGAGATGGAATATGAACCATTTTTATTAGCATGAAACCGCATGCACGAAAGTGTTGCCAATATCGTTCATCCATATTAGGTTTGCTCGCATATATGCACAGCGACTCCCTTGCTTCATTTCTACATAAACATCAACCGCATAGCTGTTATTTATTGGCTACGCCGCTTTGATAGTCCGTGCAGTTTGGTAGTAGCATATCTCCCTATGTTTCTGTTATCTATAGGTCAGACTAATGACAGGTTTGTCCTGCAAACTGGCCGACTATGGTTTAGCCGCCATAGGCAATTATCAGGGAAATAAGTAAACGGTACATATAACAACCTCATTTAGCATGTTTGAATTTATGAAAATGTCTCATATTAACTAAACGAATCGAGAAACCGGTATTATTTTTTCTAGGTAGATGTAGATATCCTGCAATAATTTGTACGTTGGTTGTCAAAGGACACACCCCTAAAAACAAATTAAGTAATTGCATAAAGTGAATCACGTTTTGCTGCTATAAGTACTGATGATCCTGTCGCATTGCTTCAGAAAGTCATAAAAATACATGCGTTATGTAAAAAGTAAGTATTTTCATATGAAGCGGTAACTTGGTGATGTGACATTATAATTTTAAAAAATAATACAATAACTTTGTTTACATCACTTTTATTTATACTTTTGCCGACCGGGTTTCGCTACTACCGTAGCTTCTTCAGGACAGTATACAACTAAACTATGAACTAAGATACATATGTGTTATAGATTGATAAAATAAAAGTTCAATTCTTAAATTATTCCCAATAATCAAAGTACACACCCTTCGCGGTCAGCAGGTACCTCCTGATCTCCCACGCCTCGCCCTCGCCTGTTTTTATCAATCTATAACACATGTGTATCTTAGTTCATAGTTTAGTTGTATACTGCCCTGAAGAAGCTAGGGTAATAGCGAAACCCGGTCGGCAAAAGTATAAATAAAAGTGATGCAAACAAAGTTATGGTTTTATTTTTTAAATTAAAATATAAGTAATTGAGTCGAAAAACTTATTACAGAGCTAGCTCGTTGTAACTAGCACCCTTTTTGTAATCGTGAGCAAATTTGGGTATAGACTACATTATTGTATTTTCTAATGTGTCATGTAACCATTCTTTACAGTTTGTTCCACAAGTCTGAATATTTTCACACCTCACAATATTTGTAAGGATGTGTATACCAACTATCGTTCGATTAACACATGTAAATGACGACGCATTTTAAAGATGTTTTTAAGTACTTGTGTTTTAAAATTTATTTCTAGCTTCGTAAAGCACCCTAAAGATTGCATTTCAAAAAAATTATACAAGGATTAATTTTGTCAGTATTTCTACAGCTTTGGGGAAATTTTCCGTAGGGATGCTTTTGCATAGGGCTACTTTATTTGGATAAAATTAATGAAGAAGCATGCACTGCAGAGGTAGAGCAGAGTGAATAACTCAGGAGAAACATGTTTACCGACGTCTAACAAATGTCGTGAATATTGCATGAACTGTGAAGAAAAAATACGTTATTTTCTTTTGTATAGACTCTGCATTTGCAAGATTTGAAAGGGGGTCTAGCCGGCGGGCAGGGGTCCTAGAGAGTCCCCCTCGCTTGGCTCACAAGGCATAGGACAACAAAGGATGCAGAAATTATAAATCACAATGGAGACTTGCATAACGATAGAAGGAATGTGATACGTGATGATGCATCTTTATGTGGTTGTTCAGCAGATTAAATATTAGTTTTGCAAAAGATTTCGAACGTCTTGGGTAAACATGCATTCTAAAGCCATCATCGCTCACAGTAGCTCCGAGTGATGGATGAGGAAGATTCGTCTCACTTCGGAAACATTCATCGATCTACAGTTATGTGCGGGAATAAATGCCTCATACTCAACCATAACTCAGTAGGTACAAATATTTTCATTAAAAAATCCCTTCCCAGCTTGAATGCATTTTATTGATAATTTTAATTTATATTTTATATACTTGTTGAAAGTAATTCCAATGTATTTTAAATAGATTGTGAAAAATGTACAGATTTTTTGTGACGCTTTAAACATCTGTTTACAAAAGAACTCCAAGCTTTAGATATAATTTATAATATACGAAGATGAGAACTTTAGTAGCATGTAAATTAATAGTAAAAATATGTGTGATTACAATATTGCTTCGTTACTGTCCACGCGTTGATTTTCTTGTATGATATAGTGATCGACTTGAAGCTTGCGCTTCATACTATCTTTGGTACAGTAGGAAAGGAGAATAAGTACCTAAGTGCCAAAAACTAATAGTATGATCCCTTTTAATCACATGGTCGAGGTAAGAAAAAATAGACGAGGAAGCAAAATAAAAGGGTTGAATATAATCGGGAAGTTTGCTAGAACGAAAAGTGCGTCGATTTTCTTTCTGCCTACCTCAGTGGAGAAAAGGCGTAATAGTTATTTTGTTACAATAAGTACGTAAGTGCAAACTATTTTAATTTATTGCGAAGGCAAACTATCAGTATTATTCGGTGTGAGGCCAAAATTCAATCTTGAAACGTAACTTTCAATGGATTTAGCTATGTTTAGTGATTAGATCCGAATAGTTAGATACTTCCCACCTATTCCCCCCCCCCCCCTTTCACCATTTACAATCTCGAACGTTTATTACAATAGGAATGGTCGAGTTCGATTTCTTCAGGACATTTTAAACTTTTCAGCGGTATAACATTTAAAGAAAAACAAGTTTACGAACAAATTATTATAGTTCCGAAAATACAACGGTTTGAAAGAGAAAAAAATGAACCTACTCGTACTTTGCTGGAAAATCCATTGTTAGCAAGTACAGCCGACAGGTATAATTATATGAAATACATAAAAGTAACCATGTTTCATCTCACTTCTATGTTAATTATTCATCTTGCAACTGGAGTTAAAATCTGTACACCAAATGTTCGCAGCAGTCGCCAGGTTTTTACAGGCTGACACCTGGATAAAAGCACTAAAATGCCACTACCTTTCCATCAACACTTTGCGGGGAAGAGTAAAGATGGGAGAGGATAATGGACCGGGGTTTCCTCCCACAGTCCCGGCGAGGGAAGGTGGGAAGTGGGAAGGTACGATAGGTAGAATTCTCGTTATGATGGTAATTTTATCCTACACGTGCTACAGACACTGTGAGGGTTTGAAGATAGAAAGCTCATATATATTTTTTTCTCTCTTAGTGGATGAACTTATTTTGCATATTTTACTAAGTAATCTTTTTCTATTTTTTCTTATTTTCCTCTTATTCCTCTTATTTTTCGTACCTATT
The DNA here is from genome assembly GCA_022606495.2 of Halesus radiatus. Lineage (NCBI taxonomy): Eukaryota > Metazoa > Arthropoda > Insecta > Trichoptera > Limnephilidae > Halesus > Halesus radiatus. Next base: position 69,521 of record JAHDVE020002970.1, on the reverse strand, counting down.
TTTATATATTTGTTTGTATTTTTATCACTTATGTAACGTATTGCATTGCACTACCCCTGCACACCTTCTGGAATAAAGAACTATTATTACTATTATAAAACATTTGGCGTTGCAGTTGCATAATAAATATAATATATGACGGATGTTTTATCTTTCCAAAGAAAAATTTAAACCTAGACAAGATCTAAATAAAACAACTAATAGAATAGTTTTATCATTTAACACTTTTCCTTACTGCTGTCAAGTCATTTATGTAAGATCTATTAAATTTAAAAACTATATTATACCCACTATACACACTTAGAAAAATGAAGATAAAATAAATTTCTTTTGTAACAGGAGTCGAACCCTCAATATAATGAATTTTCTTCAAAGGTGAATAACATAACGTCATCAAGGTATACTTTTGTTAAAATATGTTAACAAAATTTGTATGTAGAAGACAGATAATGATAATGATAGAGATAATGATATACTCGTATAAATAAACAAAATACGAAAATATACTTACAAATACGGAAAAAAATATTATATAAAAATGCAACACAGAGCAAACAGATACATTGGGAAACTACTGAAAGTTATAGGTTACTTGCCAACAACCCTTAATTGGGAAGTCCTAAAATTGACAAAACAGTGTTTAAAAATTATGAGCTGATGCTCATCTTGCTCCGATAATCACCACAATGATGAGAACAATGACTTACCGCAATACAAAATAACCAACCTTTGTGGATTAAGCGAACTTGTAAGCAAATAGGATTTGTCGAAAATCCTAAATTCACACAGAGAAGCCCGCAGATTATATTACCTTGCGGGTCCGAGAAAGAAGTCACTAATTTCTGTGAAATCTAACCCTGTACCGTGAGATATCCAAAACTCAACTAGCTTCTTACTTGTTAAATTTATGGGTAGAATCGCACGTGCGCCGGGGTTGAAAAAACACAAAAATTACCGGACCAAGAAGCAGGGGAACCCTCATGCTATAGGATGCCGAGGTGGTAAAGGTACGACACCGACATTTAGGGTTAGTCAACATTTGGTGTTTGAATCGGATGGGGATAGCTAAGATGTGCTGGAAAGGTGATGCAAATTGTGTTGTAAGTAATCCAGGTTTAAAAAAAAAACTGTATATACCCCACAAGAGTACCAATTGCCCAGAGTCATTAAGACTATGACATATTCAATTGGGATATATTGTGAGGCAGTGGGGGCAAGAAGGAGAAGGAGATGGAGATCACTAAACCCATTTTAAGCATCGTTTTTTTTACAGTAATTCCACACAGAAAGCCCTAAGGGAAATAATTTCCCCTAAGGCCTATATGATCTTTAGGGATGCTTTGTGGTGGGTCTTCGATAGGATAGGATGGAGTGAACTTGTATCTTGAAGAGACCCATGTTGTAGGTAGAAGGAAACACAGATAATTCCACAGTCGAGCTGTTGAACACAAGAACAAGTCGTAGAAGCGACCCGTTCTCATGTGACAAATGTCAACCCTATTCGAATGTTGGGCGTGCGGTTGATTCGGAATGTTGGTATTTCACCACGGCATCATTTTAACAGAATATTATACGGTGATTATGCCAACTCCTGGTCCCTGACAAGTTTGTAATAGGGGTTCAATCGCGTAAACTGAGATTTAGGAAAAAAAAATGTTTTTAAACGAAACTTTATTTATTATTACAATTTTATTTATTTATTGATTCATTTTCGGGAAATCGACAGTTTAAATTTTAACATTTTGTACATGTATTGTGCAGTACACCAATTATGGATTTCCTCCTCGTAACTTTACCTCTAATAAGACAAGATATAAAGACAAACATAATTGGACTTGGTTGGACTGAGCCTGTTTGTGCAAATCTGATAACTAAACCATTGGATATATATCATAAGTAGGTAAACATTTGTTAAAACAATTTTAAAGAAATCGAAACAGGAGAGGTTGCATTGATGAATATAGTCTTAGAGATAAATAATATAAATTTAAAATGTATTAATGCAGATTTAAACAAACCGTGATGTATTAATATATAACACGAAACCGATAAAATAATAGACTCGGTTGGGTTAGTTTAGGCGAGGTTAGGTTAGCTTTGTAGTTTATTTGAACTTTTTCTTCATTTTTCTTCAATGTTTTGTTTTGTCAAAGACCTTGTTTAAACATGTAGTACCGATTAAATTTGCTTTGCACCTCGGGTTTGCTATACCTGGCTAGGAATTATCCATCAGCGGATTTCCCGTTCGGAACAAAACCTTATCCGCTGCTTGGGCTAGACTGAGCAAGCAAGCGTACCTACATGAAATTAATCTAATGGCTCAGCGTAAAAACTATTCATGGATTCGGTTTCAAGGGATCTAATAACCATAATAATATTCAGCCCCCTTTTTTCATGATCTGCAAGTTGACATAGGAAGATCAAGGGACTGAATGTGTAGCGAATCAGTAGGTCGGTCACGTTTTTAAATTATAATTATTGAATTTAAAAATGTTTCTTTAACCTTTATACTCATTTATAAAAGGGTCAAAAGAAGAAAAGCATTTTTTTAATCTGAAATTTCGTGGTGGAATTCCATAGTAACGAATATAATAAAACAATTTTAAATAGATTTTATTGAAGCTTAAATACATCATTGTAATAGTTCCCGTTAGACAAACTACAAAAAAAGTAGTTTGTCGGAACTTTTTGCATTAATTTTTTTTGTAAAATGTAAATTTTTTTTTTTTAAATCATTTGTAGATAATATTAACAAATCTCAAATGAATACGAAACAGAAAATATGCAGAAAAAAAAGGTAACAGCCGCATCTGGGACTATCTCGGTTTATCCGAGACCAACACTCTACCAACTAAGCTAATGCCACCTTATTGAGATCATACTTCAATTTAAGAACTATCAACCATCAAATATCCCATATTTTTTGGCTGCTATTTTTCCGTATGACTGGAAGATTCTACCCGAATTTATTTTATATCTAGATAGTGTCTCGGATGTACCTATCCATATTTTTATTTCTATGGGATATCTATTGACTTTTCTCACAAGTCTAGGAATAATAATTTATTTAATCCGAATAACTTGTTGAATCTTATAAACCTCATTGCAATATTTAATCATTGAAGATAATATTAACAAATCTCAAATGGAATATGAAACAGAAAATAAAAAAAGGGAAATGCCGCATTAGGATTCGAACCCGGGACCTCTCGGTCTATCCGGGAACAGCGCTCTTTCAACTTAGCTAATATATTTTATTTCTTTCCATAATTTTTTATTGATATCATACTTCAATTTAATTTAAGAACTATCGAATTCAAATATTTCCCATATTTTTTTGCCTGCTATCTTTATGTTAAATACAAACACTTGAGCGGGGTAATGTCCAGTGTCAAATAACAGAAAAACATATTTTGGTATATATGAGACGATGAATGAATGCGAATGAATCGAGGAGTGTATGCTAAAATTGATGGTAGTCTATCCTCTTTGCGTACTTCTGCAGGGAAACGGAGTGATGGTTAGTTAGAGTATTTGATTAATTGTCTACGCCTTTTCTGGGACTTCCCCGATAACTTCTTTCTTAAACAGTAAGTTCAATGATATGCAATGTGCAGTGTTTTTTAATATGTGTCCTGTGCGTGCAAAATCAAATCATCTCAGCCCAAAACATTGCAATTTAACGTTTTAATCTGGAGTGCCCTACCAGGTAAGTATGTTTTCTGTATATGTACATAATAAGATACACCATAGCAAGTAGTATTTGTACAGCGCCCTTGAGGTGATTTTTCACAAAAACGGCGCTATACAAATCATCCAATTATTATTATTTTTTTTATTACGCGCAATAACGTTAAAACGTCCAAGCTTCGCTTGAAAACCCAGCCTCTCCGCACATGGCAGTAATTTGTTCGCAGTTTTGGGAATTTCACGAGATGCATCGATGAGAATCGATCGTCACCTCCGCCGAAGGTGAAAAAATACGATTGTCAAATGCATTCCGTTGCATTTTTATGTTTATGGCACCACGTGGGTGATCTCCGAGGCGCATGAGCGAGCCAGATGCGGGAAGCGATGGAGGAAGATTTATGGGAACTGCAGACTGTGTCATAAAGGTGATGTTTTACAAGGGCTTAACAAGCTACCAGTGCTAACATGTCCGGAGAATAATATGTAGGCAATATTAACCACAGAGGAAGGACAAGAGAATCGAACGCCAGAACATCGGTCTTTCTCTGCATTTTTGATAAAAGCGCCTATTATTTAGATTAAAAATAATAATAATAAATTAATGATTTGTATAGCGCCGTTTTTTGTGAAAAATCGCCTAATTTTCACGTGAATATCGAACAAGCGGTCCAACTGCTCCCAACTGTCCGGAGCCACTGTGACAATTACATTCCGAATTAGGAGACTGAAGGGTATGAGGAATATTTTCAAAGTGGAAAACACGAGTAGGTATCTACTTAAGAACTTTATTATTTACATATATTTCGAAAAAATAAACGTTTGGAATGAAATAAAATATTCAAATTAATGTTTCTTTATTTGGACTTACTTTCGCTGTCAAATCAATTATTGTATCCGAGCAAGGCCGGGTACACATCAATTAGTATCTTATATTATGTTCTATATTTCATGATGTTATTAGAATTGTTATAACGTGGTTTATTTTTATTTAATTTTCTTATTCTCTTTCACAGTATGGAAGATCTACAGTCCCTCGTATCTAGGATGAACGAAGTATGTATGATGAATGAGCTAATGATGAATGTAAATAAGTCCAAAGTCATGGTGTTTGAAAGAGAGTACGAAAACAGTATGCAATATAGTTGTGAATGATGAATACTTGGAGCAGGTTGATGAGTTTGTGTATTTGGGAAGTATGTTTACGAGAGATGGAAAGACTGATAGGGATATTGAAAGAAGGGTGAATGCAGGAAACTCCATTAACGGAGGACTGAACGCGGTTGGCGCAAACAAAAAGTTGTCCAAAGAAGCGAAGCTAGCAGCCCACAATGGAGTGCTGGTACCAACCTTGATGTATGGCAGTGAGGCATGGAACTGGCAGAGGAAGGATGAAAGTAGACTGAATGCTGTAGAAATGAGATCTCTGAGACGAATGTGTGGTAAAACCATGTATGATCGAGTGAAAATGTTGAGATTCGTAAAGAATGCAAGGCTGATGTAAGCGTAGTGAGTAAGATTAAGAAAGGGACGCTTAGATGGTTTGGGCATGTAGAGCGAATGAACGAAGAAAGGCGTGTGAGGAGAATATATGACGCCATGTGAATGGAAGAAGGAGCCGGGGACGCCCGAGGAAGACATGGCACGATCAAGTGAATCAAATACTCGAGTCGGGCCATGTGAGAAGTCGGAATAACAGTAAAGAATGTATGAGGCGTTGTATGAATGTGAATGAAGCAAGAAGTGTATGCCAAGATATAGTTGTTGTTTGGCGGTCCGTCCTCTCTGCCTACCCCTGCGGGGAAACGGCGTGATGGTTAGTTACTTATTCTCCTTCACTGTGTTATATTATGCTTTATGTTGTATTTCCCTTTTTCTGATAACGAAACCAAAAATTATGCGCTCCTGTGAACATTTTTAACTGGATTATTAACACTTACGCACTTCCCAATATTAATTTTATATATATGAAAATATTAATAATCTGTAAATGTTCCAAAACAATAATAATAATAAAAAAATTAACAAATATGGTGCAATTTTTTAAAATTAATTTCTAGCTGCTTGCACAGATAAATTTGTAAATCTTTATGCAGGTACCACTGCATGGTTGTGCAGAAACGTTAAAATACCACACATGTCGGTACTAGCTCAAAATCCTTGCTTCAACCACAATCATACATCATAACACACATAACAGTGGCCTATTTATCGGACTTCTTATGCCTCATTATGTATCTTTTTTACTTGTGTCGTCTTGTATTTGCAAAGACTTAGTACTTCCTATACGACCGTTACAGAAAGTAATTATTCATTCGGTTAATCCTTCAAATTCCGAACGCAAACATTTCACGGCGGAATCGCATCCTAATAGGATTAAAGTCAGTAGAAGCGTCCCCCAAGGCATCTGAGAAAACTTCTTGTTTGCGTCCTGCATTGAATGTATACAGAATATTGCATCTAACCCTATTTCTAAAGGACATTTATTATTTTGTCATTATTTCCCTTTACTTTTTAATGTAAAACGAATTATTAAAATATGATAATGTAAATTGTTACAGGCATATTTGAAGTCAGAGCATTATAAAAATATTCCAAAATAGTTTGAAATTTGCAATACTTTGAGTATAAAAAAAAACACGAAAGTTTCTAAATTTGTTTAATATTTTTAAATAATTACTACGTGATATTTCTCAATTGACAAAAACGTTGGTAGGTCAAATTTTAAAACGTGTAAATAAAAAAAGTTTTCAGTTGTTTAATCTAGGTAAATGTGTTTATTGGTATTATAAGCTATTTTATAGCTTTGTAGAGCCCCATTGAGGTTAAATTTAAGGCAAATGACGCTATAAAACAGCACAATGCACAAAGACCCATATGCAATTACGTCATTTACACAACATTTATTTTTCAGTAAAAATATTAGTTAGTATTCGTATTTTCACATGCTCGCTAAAGATTGCGGGACAAATACGTTACACAATTACGTGGAAGTTAAAAATTGCCAAAAATTCCAAATAGAACGTTAAAGATATTTTGTAGTGGACTGAAGTAGTCAAATGTTGCAATTTTGGACAATTTTAATATTGGAAGAAGCACAGTTACGCTCTGATGCACTGTGAAAATTTCAGAAAGCATTCTCAATAACGTCATAACCTACTGTAGACTGCTACGAACATGTAAAGTGGGCAGGGTCATCAATATAACAAGTCCCTACCATTTAAAACCATTTTGTCCCCCCTTTTCTGTCTAATTTTTATGTTCGCACTGTACAGTCGTCAATATGCGCATCGCGATTTCCTGCATTTCTCCTCTAAACATTCTTGTATTTTTTTATTCGTTTCAAAAGTAAGAACTTGAATGTATTGATGAGGTCACCTGTGTACTTGTCAATCATAGACTCCTTCATGGTGTACAAATTTGACTTAAAATGAATTTGATTTTAAACCTCAATACAATTTAATGATAGATGACTTGGATAGTCCTGACCGCATCTATGAAACATCTCCACTTCAGGCGGTCTCTTGCTGCTCCCTTATGATATAAATAATATTATTTTGCTAACATAAATAAAACTAGGTCAAAAGCTTAAAAACTCTTCCTAGATCTACAGTTTCTTATGTAGAAGGATGCCGTGTTTTCCATCACATCATTCAGTCACGTATGTGTATGTATTTCACTCCTCCCCAACACTCCTTTGCCTTGCATGATTTTTATAAATAATAAATATCTTTATTCCAGGATGTAGGGAGGTTAGTGCAAGTCAATCCCACACGTCCCATAGAGAGTATAAATACATAGTATGTACAAGTAATCTCATAAATTAGAAAACAAAATACTAAATGAAAGTAACAAAGAAGTATAAAAATTATACAGAAGCCTCTTTGGCTGTTGGCCTTCTTCCATCCCTGTATAGAGAAATCTCTTTGTTTTTCGCCTATCTTCTTTCAAAACTGCATCATGCTACAAAATGAAATAAAATAAAGTGTTTGATGACCCTGTCAGCAGTGGGTTTGCTGCTAACGATGATAATTGCATTATTTGAAACAGAAGAGGCACGCCGCTCAAAAGAGAATGTATGTGGAATGCGATTTCACATGATGATTTGCCCACTAAACTCACTCCACTGAGTCCACTCCACTCACTCCAGCCCACTCCACCGGCGCTCGCATGCAAAAATAACCGACAATCTAAAAGCAATGAAAGTGGAATAAAATTTCGCGATGCAATCGGATTAGTGGCAACGGCAGTTATGTTGTTGTACAGAAAAAATACTTCAATGTAATGCATTAAAAATGCATTTGTGAAAGAAAATATTTGATAAATTGTATTCAAAATTAATAAAATATTTCCTTGTATGAAGACGTCGTTGCAAACATTTTTCTCTTTGTCATAAACGGCGCATGTAACAATAGGAGAGGTGGGACCTTAAACTAATTTATTTGAGTTTAAAGCCAAATCTTTATATTATAGAGTTTTCAAAAATGGCACACAGAAAAAATTTAACCTTTACATTTAAATCGTAATTCAACGTAACCTATCTATTATATATATATTAGAAGAGGATATATTTACTATTGTTTTTTTTTTTTAATTGAAAAAATGAAAACGAAAATATAAGTTTTTTTTTAATTTTATTTTTATGTTGACGAATAAATTTTCTACGATGGTTTTAAATGTGCCATTTTTAATTTTCCACCAAAACGACATATTCGTTTCTACTCGAGAAAATGGCGTTGTTGACGTCTCGCCAATCAACGTCGGTGGCAGCCGTCTTACCAGCCAGTAGCGTTTACTAAAAAAAAAAAAAAAGCTACATCATAATGACGTTGTAACAAGTTCGAACCATTTGGAAATGTGCGGTTTTAGACAGTTTTTAAAATCAGTAAGTATGAATGAATCTAAAATGTTCACATTTTTTATACGATGATCAGAATCAGAAAAATAAACTTTAAATCTTCCACACGTTCTTAAAGGTATCCAAGTTTATGAAAATACTACAGTACTATATCATACAAAATACTACAATGCAGTTAAATGTAAAAAAAAACATTATTAGCAGTTAGATTTTGGCTTGTCATAATTTCTATATGTCTGGCGTTACTTTAGGACAGTTGTTATTTAATAATATGCCTAAGCCTTACAAAAATAGACAAAAAAATCTGCCACGGCAAACGAATACAGGTAGGCACTCATGTACCTCCTTAACAAGAGTTTTTTTCAGTAATCGTATGCAGGTAAATAATCCAATTCTCTTCCACGTAAGATGAGATCATTTTGCCTTTGTAACTAGCATAAAAAAACGTGTATCTGCGCTCATCTTTCATTGTTCTTTCTCCTTTATTCAAGGGTCCACAAGCATCCCTTAATACTCACGTTGAGCACATTCATGGAAATTTAAACGCGCCTTTATGTTTTTTAACTGCAGCCTATTCTAATGCAATTACGAACAATGGTGTTGGGTGCATTATCTACGAAATGTCAAAGCTTTTCTTTGGGTGCTGCTTGATTTGTTTGCTCCTGTAACTGAATCCACCGTTTATTTGCCAGCACTGAAAAAATTGCAGATGATTTGGAAATTCAGACATTGATTGATGTTCTCACATTTTTTGTTGATGATTACGCAAACTTCACAGTATTTTGACGCCTACAATTGTTTTTGATGGTGAATTACAAAGCCCAGGTTTAATTCTTCACAAAATGCAACAAAAAAAAATTGTACAAGACTACTTTCATACATTACGAATTTGTACCCGGTAAGCAACTGTAATTAGCTTGTCAGCAGGAGTTTAGTTCAACAATATTACATAATGCAGCAATAAATTATAAAAATAATCTTTCAAATGATAGCGCAATAATAAAACAATTTGCATGCCTTGATCAATGTAGACAAGATGATTTTTTAGTAGGAACAGGCTCTAATATTTTATTAGAGACTGTTAAAATAGCAATTAAATAATTATAAAAATATCAGCAGATACTGATGGCCTCCATGGTCGAGGGGTAAGGCTCTCGAGTACGAATCCGAAGGTCGCGGGTTCAATCCCCGGCGTGCGCAAGCAAATTTTATTTAATTAATTTGTGCTGTTTCACAATTAATTAATTTAATAATAATATAGAGCACACATGCGCACGTTCCAGAGGGGAAGATACTCTTAGTATCTCCCTGGTGAAAAACCAACATTCAGAATTGAAACTTTGCTTGAAATGGCTTTTAACCGTGTTTGGTGACCAGATTTGAATAGCCAGGTATTTACCCACCTTCCTCCTCGTCTTCTCCTTCCCCTCCTCTATACCTTCAGCCTCACAACATTCCCCAATTGGGGATGCAATAGTCTCACTGGCTCCAGCCGGTTGGGAGCAGCTGGGCCTCTTGTGCGGTATTCATGTAATAAAAAATAAAAAGGGTATCACAGAAATTGAGAATTACAACAAATCGACTTGGAATACATAATTTTCTAGTTAATTAATCTAGTTTGATTGCAAGTCATTTGCAAAAATCACAAATTAAACTGCACCTTAAGTCACCATCTATTCAAAATAGATTTGGGTATTTACTTGAATAATGAACTGGTATAACAACTCGACCATCAATGCCGTACTTCGGATTCCGGAAACTACCGAAATCTTACGGTGGAATTAAAGTTAACCCAGCGGACCAAACGAAAGTAATAATTATTGTAGTTAATTAAAGATTGACTAACTGATTCGTTCGCAGCGGTACGGTAGCTAAGTAAGCCAATGAACGTTAAATAACATGCTAATGTACATACGCGGTATGCATCTCTGATCTAATTGGTAAATTCACTAAAATAACACATTCTTGTAGGTTTCATTTGCACATACACCAAATGAAACAGTCGAATTATCTATATAGCGCCGTTTTTCGTTGGCTCCTTATTATCACAAGGGCACTATAAAAAACATACCTAATAAATTTAAATTGAACCCCGTAGAATGCTCTGAATTCCAAAATCCAGAGGTTTGATCTATTTGTATAATTATTACATAATAATAATAAAAGTAATTTTAATAATATTTTGATGTACTTTTACTTTCTATTAATTTATTTTTTCAACACTGTCGCCAGATGGCGGTGCTCCCTAACTCAAACACGGGAAATCTTTCTCTATTGAGTTGGGCACGTTAAATAAATTCATACTTTTTTGTAATTTGCTATTAAGATATATCTGTACTATTAAATTATTTTTTTAATATATAATAAATTAATAAGAATTACTTTGTTTATACCACTGTTTTTAATATATAAATATCAACATGTTTCGAAAGCAAGGCTTTCCTCATAATTAATTCTTATTAATTTATTAATTATGATGCTACAAAATAAATACAAATCCATTGAAGTAATTTTACTTTAGTTTAACCTTTACGTATTTGAAGGTAAAAACTTCACGTACGATTCGAAAGGGGGTTACTAGGGTCTCCCCATAAAATCGCGAAGCGTTCGTGACTCTTAATATTCCTTTTGCTCTTTCCAGTAACACAACCGATTTTACCGTCAGTTAATAAAAATAATACAAACCGGCAAAAGAGATAGTACGAAAGCGAGAGTGACTCAGATATATTATTGTAGGACTCTGCAGTAAAATGCAAAACAGCCCTTTTACGACCGCACTTGCACCTTGGAGGGTCAGTGGAGAGTAGTTTCGTCGGAATTTGACAGATATTATTTAATACCTAATTATATCAGGATATATTTTTTATATGCAGTTTGATTACCTAATCGTTTTTCTAGAATAAATTAAATTATAGAGGACGTGTAAAAAAAACCTTGATATCGCATAATACTCTCAGGTGGGGTAAGTGTATTACCCCCTTCGGAACGGGAGTGTTAACGTTAACGTATTACACATTACATTTACAAAATAAATAGATAGTTGGTCCTCTCCGTAAATTTTTTGTCAGCCATATCGATCAGTTAACCATGTTTATACCCTAGAAAATCGTTGTCTCCCATAATAACGTAAACCATTATTTCGGCCATTGAAATAATAATATTTGGACATTACATTTTTTGCTTTGTTCAGTGCAATCATTTTCAGAACGTTATGTCAAATTATTAGAATCACCGCCCGTAATAAAGAATATAAAAAGGAGCCACGCGCCCCGGGCGCACATTTTCCCACAGATTCGACACTAAGTATACATTTCTATATAATAAATTGCTCCATAATGAAACACATCGCGCGGACAAATCTCACATTTATGTCAATTTGGAGGTAATTGTATGTGACCACTCTGTGACTGTCTGGACGATGATGCAGTGGCCCTCAAACTTGTGGCTTATTTTTCATAACTATTGAAGAATTGAACCTCCAGATCTTAACCTGTGTCCTTACATAAAATCTAGAGTATCTTCAATATTTCACGATGTTTGGAGATCGAAATAAGAAATTCACTTTTCTTGCATCTGCAGGAGAAAAAAAAATTATGTTAACTCCATTAAATAAATAATTTCCTTCAGGGAATTCTTGGGAATGCTGTGTGGTGGGTCTTATTGAGGAAAGGAAGGAGTGAACCTCGAAGAGACCCATGTTGTAGGAGGGAGGACACACAGATATCGCCAAATCATTCCACAGGCGAGTTGTTAACACAATATCGAGTCGTAGAAACGACCCGTTCTCATGCGAAAAATGTCTGTGTACAACTGTATAGAAACTAGGAATGTACTTGAGGATCAATTCCCACTTATAATTTATTTCTATCTATTATTTGCTCTGTGTCACTAATCAATAGTTGACTGAACTGCCTGGTTTCCAACAACAGCATTATTTCCAGCTTAACAGTTTTAGGCACCTTTTTCGGTTTTAGAAAAGGTGGATATTTCAAAATACCATAACAAATGATGGAAATGGAAATGACGTTCGGAACTAAACAGAGTCACGTTGATTTGGAAATTCTTGATAAGCAAAGCTGTGCAAATTTATTGATTCCAAAGATGCTCCATTGTTAACTTTAAGCGTTTTATTTTAGAAAAATTGTGATGTACAGATTATTAACGTCTTATGCATTATTATTATAAGCTATATAACCGTCGTTACGGTGTGAAAACGTAGACATTCAGATCCAGCGAAAGGAAGCGCCCTCGAAATGTATTGCTGAAGGAAAATGCTCAGGATTCCATAGAAGCTAAGCGCACAAATACATTAATTCTGGAAGAGCTTGGCATCCACAATAGACCATAAACTGTCTGCCTACAGCGTACCCCCATATTCTTTGACATGTCTTTCGCCAAATCGAGAACTCCAACCTGGATAAGCTCACGATCACTGGCAAAGTGGAAGGCGGGACGAGTAGAGGAAGGTCATCGATAAATTGAAGTAACAAAATTTCGCAGGTGTCTGGAACGTCGGTGTCCGCAGAATCGCAAGGAGTGGAGAAGTCTTGTAGACCAGGAAGATTGGGGTGGGGGTCACGATCCTCAGCAATGATGAAGTGACTAAAGAATAACCGTCGTTATAAATATTAAAAATAAATTATAACTATGTAATATACCTTTCTACTATTCATACATTTTAATTCAAAGATATATCTAGAGTTCGAAGAATCATCTTACAAAAAGTATGACATCCCCTGAAACGTGAGTGTCAAATCTAGAAATGCCTTATTAAATGTAGTAATAAACCGTAAACCGAAGAAGAAAAAAATACCACACAAAAAAAAAACCATAATATACTAAATTGAAAGGGGGATGGTTGTGGCCTATAATTTGGAAATCCGCAACCATCCTTTAGAACAGGGTCAAGCCAATAAACCTGACTTAATAACAGTAAAGGATAGACGGCCTTTTCATTTCATAATGCGATTATTACGAATGGTCGTTGACAAGACCGTAAACTTTTTTTATATTTTAATGTATATTTTGATTTTTTATTCTTACTCGGTGATACTTTGGACATCGAAACGCAGGGTGTTTGACCGATCTTTCATGAATGAACCTTTTTATAACCACTATAAATGGACCATTTTTTATTCAAAACGATGTCCATGGAATGCCATTGGCACTTTTAAATGGATTTTTAGTCTAAATACGGCATAATATCCAATTGAAAGCGAACGTTGAATGATTTTTATTAAGATTTAAAAACCTCATTTTAATATTTAATCATCGTAGAAAATAATATTAACATAACCTAAATGTCACATGAAAACGGAAAAAAACGAAAGGAAATAAAAAGATTTCAGTCGCATCTGGGACTCGAACCCAGGACTTATACTCGTACATAAATTTTATGGTGAAATATTCCTTTCTACATACTTCATATTAAATTTGCATTAACTGTTTGACCTTAACATGGGTAACACAATTCATGGTTCCATTATGTTACATGTGTGCAATTCGGAAATTACTAGTATAAATATGTATATATATTACTCCCGGTTTCTGAATATAATTTAGCACTCCACAATGAGTAATGTTAAAACGATGGTTTTGCGAAGGCTCTAAGTAGTATAAGGTAGCGGGTTTGAAATAAATAGATGGTTGTATATTTTCGATTATTATGACTAAACGAAAAAATTGCAAATTGTTACAATTCGAAAGGCAAATGGGGAAGCACATCGCTGCACAATTTCCGAAGTCAACCGTTCACTGGTTTTCATAACTTCGTTTATGAATGCTGATTACGTAAACACAAAAGATAAAATCAGAATGGAAAAGTTTTCTTTAAATTCTAAATAATAAATTGCATCAAGTGCTTTGATCCATACTTATTCATACAGTAATGTGTTCGAGATTGTAACAATGTAGCATACCAATCTGAAACGTAATTGGTGGAACAGAATAATTATTACATTGCACTGGAATACTAGAAAATCGATGTGGATGAATACTTATGAGAATTATAATGTGAAACTTGATAGGAATTTAATCGGAAGAAGAATGTGCACTCGATGGTGTATTAGATATCTAAACGTTATTCTGCATGTCGAATCTTTCCAACAATATATGATGACCTCCATTAATAATAAATAATAATAATAATAATAATAATAATAATAATAATAATAATAATAATAATAATAATAATAATAATAATAAATAATAATAATAGCAATAATAATAATAATAATAATAATAATAATAATAATAATAATAATAATAATAATAATAATAATAATAATAATAATAATAATAATAAATAATAATAATAATAATAATAATAATAATAATAATAATAATAATAATAATAATAATAATAATAATAATAATAATAATAATAATAATAATAATAATAATAATAATAATAATAATAATAATAATAATAATAATAATAATAATAAATAATAATAATAATAATAATAATAATAATAATAATAATAATAATAATAATAATAATAATAATAATAATAATAATAATAATAATAATAATAATAATAATAATAATAATAATAATAATAATAATAATAATAATAATAATAATAATAATAATAATAATAATAATAATAATAATAATAATAATAATAATAATAATAATAATAATAATAATAATAATAATAATAATAATAATAATAATAATAATAATAATAATAATAATAATAATAATAATAATAATAATAATAATAATAATAATAATAATAATAATAATAATAATAATAATAATAATAATAATAATAATAATAATAATAATAATAATAATAATAATAATAATAATAATAATAATAATAATAATAATAATAATAAATAAAATAATAATAATAATAATAATAATAAATAATAATAATAATAATAATAATAATAATAATAATAATAATAATAATAATAATAATAATAATATAATAATAATAATAATAATAATAATAATAATAATAATAATAATAATAATAATAATAATAATAATAATAATAATAATAATAATAATAATAATAATAATAATAATAATAATAATAATAATAATAATAATAATAATAATAATAATAATAATAATAATAATAATAATAATAATAATAATAATAATAATAATAATAATAATAATAATAATAATAATAATAATAATAATAATAATAATAATATGTATATAATAATAATAATAATAATAATAATAATAATAATAATAATAATAATAATAATAATAATAATAATAATAATAATAATAATAATAATAATAATAATAATAATAATAATAAATGTTTATTCCGGTATGTGGGGAGGTTAGTGCAGTCCCACACATTCCATTGCAAAGTGGTAAGGTGTTTTGAATTGAACCCAAAAGTCGTGGGTAGTCAAATCCTCAGTGATAATTAATCTTGACTATAAAGCAGAGACTGGATTATTTTTAGCAAAATATCTAGAATGGTGCGATCTGGTGTCATGAAATTTTGCACAACTCTTTTTTTTTTAAATAAGGTCAATGCAAATATTGTCATATTGCAACGTATTTTGGTTGCTATGGAGCTTTAATATACATTAATCTGTCAAAAAAGCAGATTAGAGGCAACATTGATTTTTCAAATGGTCAATAAGAATATAGATTTAGACAAAAGAGGTATAATGCTCGGACGAAACAGAGTATAAAGTTGGTACTTTCGATAGAAACGTTATTAAAAATATTTCTTTCCAGACTTGTAAAATAAGTCAATGGATGTCTCATATGAATAAAAATCGGGTAGGTATATCCGAGACACTATTCAGATTTGCAATTGTGTTCGGGTAGAACTTTGCGATCATAATAAGGATAGCAACCAATAATATGGGATTTAAAAATGGAGGATAATATTAACAAGTCTTGAACTAGAAGTATGATATCGGTGTAGATGGCGTAAATTGAACTGGTCTCATTAGCTAAGTTGGTTAAGCGGTTACCCCGGATAGGTAGAGGTCCTGGGTTCGAGTCCCAGATGCGACTGAAATCTTTTAATTTCTGTTGTTTTTTCGGTTTCGTGGTTCATTTGGGATGTGTTAATATTATCTTCTTCAATGATTAAATATTACAATGAGGTTTACAAACTTCAATAAGTTATAAAAAATAAATTGAATTATTAAAAATACTTCGTTTCAGAAGATAACATACTAGCAACACCGTTAAAAATGAAAACGTTGCTGGATATGGTTTAACTATGACTAGTAAATAGTAAGCACATAATTTCTTCAAACGATTGTTATTCACTTTGTGGTGTCATTATTAATCAATTAATTTATTTTAAATATATGATTTGTTTACACCACTTTATAAATATACATAAACATCTACATGTTTCAATTAATATATTCCTGATGATGACAGCATTGCTGTCGAAACATGTAGATGTTTTTGTATCTATAACAAAGTATATTTTTTTATTAATTAAGTAAGTAAATAAATCAAAATAGTTAAGTGCCTAATTCCCAACCTTCCACTTATCTTTCTTTTTTTCTCATTTTTCTTGGAATTAGGGATGTCACAGTCGAATTAACTACACACTGGCCAGTAATGCAATATGCTTGTCTTTCATAATATTTGGAAATGTTCAAAGTCAGTTTTGAATTACCCTCTTTTACGCATTTAGCCGACGAGCAATCCACTGTTATCTTATCTCTGTCCACATTACTTCCTCCCGGTAATTCCTGAATAATTATCTACAATTAATTATTAAATAAGCGTTGTCACATTATATCAAACCGTTGGAGATAAATGAGGAAAAAATATGCCACTGAAACAGATAAAGTCTATAAACAGGTTGATAGAATGGTTGAAATTCCACGGTCTGTGGATGTAATTTGTTTGATTTCAAAGGGATTGGCAGAGGGTTTCATACTAGGAAGTGGATTTGTTCAGAAGAGCAGAGACCGTATCGCACGACAGTTAGTCAAGTGGTCGATCCGGCGAGCGACATGGGCCGTGGGTTCGATAATCGCCGGCTCCGCAATCAAAGAGCAAGGAACGAGGCTTCCGAGTAGGCAACCCAAGTAACCAGTAAACACCGAGATATCCAACTACGCCCATTGCACCAAGTGTATCACTTACATTTAGAGTGAGATTTTTTAAAAGGACTTTCTAAAAATCAAATGTCAAATGGTTCAGATTTCTCGGTATGTAACTTTCCTGAACTTTTAGCAGTTGATATCCGTTAGATGTCTTAATATCACTATTATTGCACATATATACGAGGCTGCTGAGCAAAACTAAAATGGTATATTTTAAAGACTTTCACCACCACACGTTCCTGCTTAAAAAAACTTAGTACACGACATCTGCAAAACGTATAATGACGTGTTAACTGAACCATGGTTGGTTACCGAAGGTGCAATTTGCATAATTGCTGCAAAGCAAGGTTAAACAGTGCAGAAGTTGACTTTTTCCTTGACACTGTTATGCATGATATTTATCCCCTTTTATCCTGAATATCATCGGTGCTATAGACATTTAGGTGTGACAACAGAGGCGTGCATTCCACATAGGTCCATAAGCACTGGCTAGTGCCTACCCTTACTCACATAACGATATAAGTAATATTAATTTAGTTCATCATGTCAATCAGTATTTGCTCCTTGTGAAAATTTAACATTAAAATTTATAAAAAATATTGCAAGAAATCAATCTACACTTTCAAAAATAGACGCGAAGATCCAACTACGAATCGCACCGCCGCGAGCGCCCCACCGACCGTAATACTATAACGTGTCAAAAGCAGGAACTACATAAGCATGCAAAATGACACATTTGTCATATTTAAATATTGTACAGTCAATACACAAAAAGTACATGTGTGCGCAATGCGCGTTCTAGGAAAGACTCGTTTGTGCCTATTGCCACAAATCACAAATGTAGCAGTAAGTTCCATCTATTAGTACCTCTATTAATTAGCACAACTTTACTTACGAAAATGTTGTCATATTATGTTGGCTTTCTTTCATGATATTCTATATATCCAATAATTTGGCTTGTAATATGCATACGTGTTACGGTAATTTGTATATTTGATGTGGGTTGTTTTCTCAACCAACTTCGGCTAAAGTCACCAGCTTAGCCGTTCTCACACTTAGCACTGAAGCTGTAATAAAAAAAATAGGTATACTGTTTTTCCTATTGCCTACCCTGATTGAAACTCTGTGCACGCCACTGTGTGACAGTTATGTCATGTATCGAACAAAATGCTACTCGTATTTTGTATTCACTTGTAGAAAAGTTTTACATTTGAAACTGATCATTTAAAATTTAAACGAAGCAGCTGGCTTTATGATGTACCTTTACCGTTTTGTATGTTGGACACCACGGCAGAACACTTGCCTTAATTCAACAATATAACTGGCCAGGCCGTAATGGCTGAAAAAATCTGTCGATGAATGAGATTATCAAGCAATTAACACCGCCGCGCAGACTAATTTTGAAAGCCGTGATGCTTGTGTCAATTATGAGCCTACACATCTGTCCGAATTACTCGGTTTCTGGAATGCCCGCCACCTGCCGCTGCAGTCCGAAACTGTGTTTGTACACGTAAACGAGCAAGACTGTCGATAATGGTTATTATTGGTAGATGGAATCTATCCGCCGACCGTGAAATTACCATTACGAATACTTTCAATACGAACCTACTACTGGTAAAACGTGGTTCTGTAGTTCTGTGTTCAGAAAACTCCGCAGACTCTACCTTAACAGTATAATAATAAAAAAAAATTGAATAATTGTGTAGCACCATTTTTGTGAAAAATCACCTGAATTGTGTGGACTAAAAACTCATTGTAGCTTTCCATCATTTTTCTAACACACCAAAACACCATATTCCGGGTAATTGTTTTCACTGATGGGACTCTTATCGGAAAATTATATTTCTTACCTTAAGAAATGATTTCTCGTATAATATGATAAAGTAAAAACTTTTGAGTGTAGTAAAAAAACTTAGTAAATCATAAAGGGCTACAACTTTACAAAATAGTATAAGGAATTAGAGCATCACAAAATAGATACAGATATAGTTGCACAGTAATGCATTAAGAGGAACGGCTGTGCTGCCTGTTTCATACAAAACTTAATTTAGGATTAGAGACCAAAATATCCAACCAAACTGAATGATATATATATTTTTTAAATTAAAGGTTTAGTGAATAACTACTACGGATGAGAAGTATTTTATTTATTTTAGTTTTTAATTATGAATTATATGCCATATAATAAAAATTCATTTTCATAATTTTATCGTATTTGCTATGTAAATATGATTACGTAAATAAAAATATGATAAATATTAAATCATCGTTAGCCCCCAAATAATTGTTAAAGGTGCCTCTAAAATCACGAAAAATCAATTCCTTTAATAGCCTATATTTCATAATGTAAAACAAAAATAAATAAATTACTTCTAATACGTACTAGATATTTACTATACTTTTTGATGAAAAAAAAAATCATTTAGGTTTAGGTGAGTATTTTGGCCGCAAATCCAAAATTACGTTTTGTATGAAAGAGCCCACGCAGCCCTTTCCATTAACAGAATGTAATAAGATTATTTGTTGCAGCCAACATTGGGAGTAAAATACATGCTATAACAAAAGATTTTAAATACCGATCACAGTTAGATATAATATTAAAAAAAAAAGTTCATTACAATATACTTGTGTTGTCTTCAAACTTTGATATGTTACGTAGATACACTAATTTTTAAGTATTTTTTAAAAATTTTCTTTCCGATTAATGAAAACATAGAAGAACATTACGAATATAAAATAATGTTTATTTTAATTCAAGTCGTGATTTTATCCACGTTTTCTGGATTTGGTGTAATTTGGTAAAAAATATTATTAAACCTACTAATCTGTTTGAAAGAAGAAATTAATTTTCATTTCGTAACCTTTTGTTATTGCCTGGCGAATAATATGCAAACATTGACATTTAACTGTATTATTTTTAGTTCTGGCAATGCGTATCATCATTATTGTGCTACCACTTGGATCGCATTCAAAGGAATCTAGACGGAGATAACTTAAGATGATATTCATATTAGAATAACTCTTGACATGAATAGGATTAGAATATAGAATCAAACAAGATACCTATTTATTTATTTGTTTTCATTAAGAGAAAATAAGCAAGAAGTTAGCTACAAATGCAGTAGTAAAGGAAACACATTTGTCTAAGGTTTATTAAATTTGCTTTCACACAATTCTGTGTACGAAATACACTTTATGTGATTCAAAACAGCGATATGAAAATGATTCAGCCCCATTAAATATTATCGAAATTAGTATCAATTCAATAAACATGCCCTTGGTAAACCAAATAATGCTCAATTTTTGCAGTGCAACATAGCTTACTGTCTCCATTATTTGGCTTTTCACGCACTCTTAGCGTCACCTGAAATAATTTCCTTTTACTCATCTTTTCAGTTGGTGGTTACAAAAATATAATTATAATTTCTTCAAACGATTTGCATTCACTAGGCTTTTCCCTTAAAAGTCAAGTAAACAGATGTGTAAGCACAGGGTTCATTAAATTGAGGCAAATCAAAGTAGTACGGAGAAACCCGCCAACAGAGGCGATTAAATTGTTTGTCAATTCGTACGCTGTGTCACGTGTAGATTACTGCAATGGAATATATGTAAGTCTCCCCAAATACCAAATTAACAAATTGCAATCAGTATTCAATACTGCAGCAAAACTTGTCACCGGCGTATCTAAATATTCTCACATTTCAGAGCATCTCAAAAATCTCCACTGGCTCAATTGTTCTGAAAGAATCCAGTTCAAGCTCTGCTGGATGGTATTTAAGTCACTTAACGGAATGGTTCCGGCTTACTTATCAGAACTGTGTATTCCTGAAAATACCAATTCACGGCAGTCCACTCTTAGGTCAGCAGCGTCATCAGCTATCCGGAAGTTGAAGGAACCAAAGCGCACTTCTAATACTAAGTTCGGTGATCGTGCTTTCGGAGTATCAGGACCTAAAATCTGGATTGAACTGCCGCATGACTTAAGAATTATCAAAGACTCGACAGAATTCAGAACTAAATATAAAACTCATCTTTTCAGACAATCATATCCATAAATTGAAGAAATGCACCCGCAAATTTCATAGCTAGGCTAGCCGGTTAGTGTTCACCTAAAGTCACCTATAGAAAAAGTTTAACAAATTCACGCATCGGTGCGCAAATGCGTCCACAGCCCGCAAAACTGTAAATAACTAAAAGTGTAAATATAAATAAAAAATGTTAGTATTCATTAAAAACTTCTTACATTTTTAAGGTTATTTTATAAATGCTTTCCAGTCCTAAAAATTATAAGTATATCAAATAAATACCAACTCTTTTTGTGCCACCAATCTTCGAATAAATGTAACATCAATAGAAAAATAGAAAAGGAGGATAAAATAGCAACTGTAAAAATATCATCTCTATACTTAAATTTTCTGATAAAACTGTGTCCATCTGAAGAGGCCTGCCAGGTAAGTACGATTTTCTGTATCTGTTTGTACATAATTACACAAAGGATAGTAAGTAATATTTGTACAGCGCCCTTGAGGTGATTTTTCACAAAAATTATGCTATACAAGTCATCCAATTATTATTATTATTATATCTACATGTTTCAAAGCGATGCTTTCATCATCAAGAATATATGAATATAAGTTTAAATTAATTAATTTTTAAAATATAATTTTTATTATAATTTACGACGATATCTACCCTTCTTCCCAAACATTTATTAATCAAGTGAATGTAAAAACCCAGTTGGGCATGAATAAGCTTCTTATTTCAGGGTAAAAATATAAATAATTATGTAAAAAACCCACCATTACATACTTACATCCCACAAAATTAGAGGTAACCCATTTGAAAATAATTATATTCAGGTAAAAACGTATTACGAAGTAGGTAGGTACCTAATTATGCTTCCTACCCAATTCCATAAATCCAACATATTGATTCGTCTATATTTTGTAATATTATTAAATGTAGGTACACTCAAATATCATTATAATAAGTGTATATTGTTATATTCCAAAACATGAAGAAAATACGTCATTATTTCTTAATTGCTATTTAACCGAAAAGGGTAAATGACCATATTCATCAATTCCTTATTTAGCGAACTCCACAGCAGGGGTTTGAAAAATAAATAAAAACATTATACCCGTATTTAGGTAGTAGGTACCTACTTGTGATCCTTATGGACGTCCTGTTTTAATGGTATTGAGATTCATAACTACCTACATCCCTTTTAGAGTTATTTTGCCATCTGTCACCTGTTTGGATTGTCCGACCAAAACTTTCAATTTGACCATCGATGTCTTACAAGATAGCTCTTTCACTCTCTATGTGAGGCTTGAAAATGAAACCATGGACACCGAAATGTAAACTACGAAAACCGTTTACTATGAAACTAGGTAGGCAATTTGATTTTCAGATTCGTCAATAATAAGAATTATATAACTGGGCAGCACATCATCGACAAGTATATAATATTCATGCAAATAACTGGGCTTATAAATTGAGGCGACGGAATGCGATAGGGAGTTGTGTTATGAAATTACTCATAGGTTACACCATTTCTACTTGACATTTAATATGGCACGGCGAATATGGTAGTTTATACATCGATGCGGCACATACGAAGATGGAAGGTAGCCGACCATCAAAGAGGCTTCCCTCCATAAGCCTGCAGGATAAAGGGATGATTAGAGGCTTTAAGTGGCTGGACGGTGTATCCTTAGGAACTGAAGGGAGACCGACGGGAGTAGAATTGTTCCTTAGAGGAGGAGATCAGGAATCTCCAAGGGTGATTATGAAGATGATGGCAAAGTGGTTAAAGCTAAAATACAATTATTTGGATCCAAAAGTTATGGGTTCGAATCATATTTTCTATTGATCGTTCGGAGGAGACTCAGAGAACACAGCTCTACCACGCAAAAAAATCAACAAAATTAACACCCACAATAACTTCCCGATCGAAGTTCACGCCAAAATTACCGTACGAAATCACGTGATCTCTTGCGAGGCAGATGTTAACAATAACATGCGTGTCCACCGAAGAACAATTCGTTGGATTCCACACAAATTAAACAAAAACACGCCTTGCTCGAGCAAACATAGCAGTAAAGCAACAACACCAATTATTTTGTTGGTCAAATAGCAAGATGTATCCACTTACGCTTAATAAAACAGGTGATTTTATTATTCGATTCATGGTTTCCTATCTCGATGAAAGTAAACACAATGCATGTATTTAATAATATATTGTAATGACTACGCGAATAACATACTTATTCGTAATGCACCTCGAACTTCATTTATAATACGAGACACCCTTTATTGTGGACTACCAAATATGGATTCGAGGTCGTAATCCAATTATGTAGGTAATTATTGTTTTCTTTAAATAAGATGTTATAATATTCATAAAAGTGGAAAAATTACTCCCAGACCAAATTTTTATGTAAAATAGATCAACATACGAGTATACTGCTTCTTATCATATAAGATGGAGTAGGTACCTATCAACAATCCTTCATCGTAGGTTTTTTTTAAAATTGATGATTTAAGCTTCTTTGAAAATATGTTTACACTTTTACTCATATGTGTATAATAGTTATTTTCATACACGATAAAATATTTCACATCAATGACTTCTTGACATGTGCACCAATCCATTGATACGCGGATGGCAGTACAGTCCATCATAGCTTTTTGTTTGACAAGCCTCTAAAGGGCACACAAACTCTAATGGCTCGAAGGGCTTTGAAACAGAAAATAGACGGTTACCTCGTGAGGGTCTCCTCTTGGGTTAAGAATAACCTCGACGAATTGAATGTTTCAAAGACCCAATCATAACTGATTACGTCTAAAAGGAAACGAAATGACAATCTAGTCTCCTTTAATGGAAGCAATCTTCCCAACAAGCCACCCATTGATATGCTTGGTGTAACTTTAAGTGACCAGCTCGGGTATGGGGGCTCCATCGAAGCCAACGTCAAGGTAGCTTCTCAGAAGATGGGCGTATTGTACAGAGCCCGCAGATACTTTAATAGTACACAACTGCTGACCCTGTACAAATCGCAAGTGCGCCCCACTGTAGAATTTGGTAGGCATTCTGGTCGGGAGCCCCAACATATGTGGAAAAAATCCACTCTGTTCAGAAACAGTCCGTTTGATAGATTCGCGTATCTTAACAAATGGACTGCAATCTTTGGAAGACAGATGTTAGGTGTGAATGCTGTCCTTGTTCTACCGGTATTTTAATGGAAAATGCTCTGAGGAACTAGCTTATTGATCCCTTCGGCACGGGTGCATAGTCGGGAAACACGCTAAACGCGTGCCCAACATTTGCACACGGTTGACATTTGTCATATGAGAACGGGTTGCTTCTACGACTCGTTCATGTGTTCCACAGTTCGGCTGTGGAATAACCTGCGGGCCTCTGTGTTTCTTCCGTCCTACAACATCCATGTTCACTCCTTCCTATCCTCTAAAAGACCCTCCACACAGCATCCCCAAAGACGGCAAAGGCCTCGAGAGAAATTATTTCCTTTAGGGTCTCCTGTGTGAACTTACTAAAAAAAATAACATTATTAAATTAGATTTACAAATTAATTTTTTTTTAAATAAATTAAATGGAGTAAACACAAAAATAATTAATAGACGGTAAACTAAAAATGACATTTGACATTTCTGTGACGTTTGTTTACCCTGTTGACGTTTTTTTTAACTAGTCCTCTGCTGAGCGGAACCTAATCCACAAAAATCGATATCCTAATCGAGAATTTCGTTGGGAAAAGTGTATTTGTGCATTTGAACAGTGTTGAGGCAAAATTTCGGCTCAACAGTTGCTCAGTAGGGTAGGGAAGAACAGAATTTATGATGCTTCTTTTGTGAATGGTAAACGTATGTACTATATTTATTTTCAGTACGTTTTTTCCTCTATTTCCGTTCTCCTGAAAAGTAGCGAAATAATTTTCACTTTTTTTTTTGGCTTAGATCAGTCGATATCATGTTTTAAGGGTCAGCACTCAAAAATGGCCATAAACATCACTTAGTAGTTTGCTAACTCAAGCAATACCGCAAATGATTTTTATCTAAATTCAATAATGATCGTTAGGAAAACGTGTAAGGTTTCTAAATTCATTGAAGTACGTACAAAAATGTCTGAAAGTAAGAGCAGTTCGAAAACAAGTGAAGGCAATTTTGAACGTTTTACCTAAAATTGCACGTATTTCATACAGAATATAAAAGATTAACATGTGAGGATTTTTGTATTTTGAAATCGTGTAAAAATGTAAATTGTTCTGACTAGGGAGATATTGAATTAAGTATATTTTCTAATCAAGGATATATTAAGTAGGTAGGTATTTACAAATTAGGACTTTACTAAATACCTTAACGACTGAAGATATCTTGTAGTTACTCTGCTGCTCCAACTACAAAAATAAGAGGGAGAAATATTAGTTAAGAATTATTCGCAATTAATCCTTGTAACAGGTAACATTTAATATTGAACATGCAATAAATATGGGTTAGAATTAGTACAGGGGAATTTCTTTAAAAAAAATTATATGTTACAAGTCTCTTGTCGTAGCTAGATTCGTTTGAGTTGTTACAGACCTCTTTTTCAGAAGGGTTGTTGGTTGCTAGTGTACTTAACCATCTTTAGGAAGGGTTGGAAGTTTATTCCACGTGACTCTCTATAGAAAGACGTGATTTTTTATACTTATCAATCACCCTGTGTAAATGTGAACGGAGGGGATCTTTCAATAAATGTTTCAAAGGGATGAAACCGGTGTTTTCATAGGGCGACTGGTCTCCATGATTACATGTCTATTATTTCATTATTTTTATTTAAGTTTTTAATCCAGCAGGACTGGGTGGATAGTGCAAACCCAATCTGTCATATTATATGAGATATACGAGTATATCTATGATATGAGATAAATAGAGAAATTAATGTAATAAAAAAGGTCAAATAATAATATTAAAATCTATTCGAAGAAAATGAGAAAAAAATTATAAAATGATATTTACATATGTTAAAAATAAAAGTAAGAAAATGAAAAACATAATAGTCCATAATAACATAGAATAAATTAAATTAATTTAATTTAAGGTATCGTCTTTCAGGGTGGTAGTCGCATCATCTGCACCCATCGCTCATTGAGTGGAGAGCTGAGCTACTCGAATGCAGCCACGAAAATGTCGTTGGTTGACTTCCGCATCCTGCCTCAGAAGCTGGCTAGTCGGTGGCGAAGTAAGGCGGGGAATGAGTGGACCCTCCCTTGAGTGAACATCGTAGAGGCACTGCAGAACCGTGGAAGTTGCAGAAGTTTCCCGTATGCGTTGTTGTAGCACACCCTCATCTTGTCCCATTGCGCTGCTTAGTATTGCTAAGTATCTAAAAGCTTAGATGTGTATAGGGCAGTGCAGTATGTCTTAAAAAGCACAATTATAGAGATAATTTTAGAGAAATACTCTATGATTATCTAAAAAAACTAAATAATCAATCGTCGCGTCGTTTCCCCGAAGTAGTAGACAGAGAGGATGGACCGCTAAACAATTTGATTGATTCGCATTCATAAATCGTCTTAAACATGCTCTTCTGTTATTCTGATGGCGTTCCAACTCCTTCTACCGTTCACTTTCGCGTCATATATTATCTTTACACTCCTTTCTCAGTTCTTTTGCATTTGATAACAGAGTGTTTTTGCGAAACCGACTTGGCTGATTAATTTTTACCAAATTTCAGTTTGATATTTCAGTATTCGAATGAAAAAATGAAGAAAAGCCAATTATGAGTATAAAACTATTTCTCGGAGTAATAGGATACTTTCAGTATCTCCCTGGTGAAAGGCCACAATTCAGAATTTAAACTCTGTTTGGTGACCAGATCTAAATAGCCAGATACTTTCTAACCTTCCTCTTCTACATCTCGTTCCGTTCCTCACTCCCTTCAGCCTCACAGCATATGTAAATTGGGGATGCCATAGTCCCACTGGCTTCGAACAGATAGTGCTCTTGTGCCGTATTCACATGAAAAACAGTTAAGTTAAAAAAGTTTTACATAAAGGTTTCTTTTTAAAACCACGTTTTTATATTTATACATTATAGACCGGTTTCGGTTGATCCCAACCTTCTTCAAGACCGAAATGATATAAACTAAATTAAAATACAGAGATATATTATGATAAAGAAAGTCAGGGAGGAGGTGGTAGGAGGTAGGTAGAAGAGTTGGTAGAGGGGTAGGGGAAGGGCAGGGGTTACATAGGAAGAAAGGAAACATCCTAAAAATCGGACTTTGGGTTAAATCTAATCTTAAATATTAATTTTTTTGCAATTTCTATTTTTATTTGTTTGTCATATTTCTAATGCTTCTAATATTCCATTATATGTATTACATTCATTCCAGTATTATTAAAAGTATTTTTTGTTATTACTTGGTATTCGATTATATAAAAAAGTTTCTTTTTGGATACATTATTAGCCTAAAATGGGTGCTACAACAGCCTTATTTCAAACCCAGCGATAGGAAGTGAGGGTTTGTGAAGATTTAAAGGGAAGGAAGTGAGGGAAGTGAGAGACGAAGTGGAGAAGGGACTAAACGAAGCAACAGGCAGCCAAACCAAACGCCAGGTGTTGCGTGATTCGTATTGGGGGCCAAATAATGAACATAAAACATAAATAAATGATTACATAAATATTAATATTATCAGAGCGAGTGCGGTAGTAATTTCGGGCGACATGTGCAGCGTGGTTGCACTTGAATTTGCGAGTTTTTAATTATTTTTACATGCAAACCTTCAAGCATCGTGAACAGCATCAAGATAGGGACTCTGCGGACAGGAAGTAATGATGCTTATCATTTATTTTATATTTCAGCGGACTCGGCCAGTGTTATGGTGACAATTAAGCAATAATAAATAATTATAAATGATTACATTAGTTGCCAAAATAACGTCAATTATTGTTTAATTTAATAAAAATTATCCATTTGCAAAATTTAGGTAGGTACCATTGGCGTCCATTGCTCTTTGATCAATGGTACTCTGTGTGTAGTTTTTTCAAGTTCTGGTATGAATTGTGTAATGAATATTTTAAAACAACTATTTTATTATTATCATCCGTTGATTCTTATAGCCAACTGATTAAAAGAACGTACAAGTTCCTTACTAAATTATGGGATAAATATATTTTGATTAGAGGTTTATCGTATTTTTATTTTTCTCTAATTTCTTAGAATGGTCAATTTTCATCAGAGTAGGCACATCTTTTCAGCATGGTACTAGACCCACGATTATACATATATGATTTGTAGCCAATTATTTGTGCATAAAAAAGTAATTAATTTATTTAGAAAAGTACTTTCAGTACCTTTTAGGAAACCACATTTTCCTGTTAAGCTGTGACCTATGCATTACATAATAATGTTTAATATGACATACAATGTCTTACTCTATTTTTTGTCATATTATTAAAAAAAACATTACTTGTAGGTAACTTGCAGGTCCTAACTGTCCGGAGCCAGTGGGACTGTCGCGTCACTAATTGGGGTATGATGTGAGGCTGAATAGGGTGGGTAAGGGAAGAAAACGAGGATGGGGAAGGTTTGGAAGTACCTGGATATTCAGATCTGGTCAACAAACATGGCTAAAGCCATTTCAAGCAATGTTTCGTTTCTGAATGGTTGGGGGTGGTAGGCGATAATGAGATTAATTATCCACCACTCTACAGGTAATCGTTTTCTATCATTGTTTGACGGGTGAGCAGTTTAATTAAAACGTATTATAATGTTGTTAATTAGGTAATAGTTTTTCAATAGCTGTGAGCCGGTATGATATAAAAACCATGAAGGTGTTGGTATTGAATAATTCTGGTGTTTATTTTATGATAATCATTGCAAAGTGGCCGCGAGAAGAATACGGAACTCCAGTGAAAAATATTATGGCTTTTAAAGCCCTGTGATTGGTCGGCGGGTTCCGCCAGAATTTAGGCCGCTATCTCACGGGACGGTCGGCCGCGTGGGCCACGATATCGCATTGCTCGGACTCGCACATGGGTCTGCAGATGTCGCCTGTATAGAAATAATTTGAATTCATTTTGTTTTTTTTTTTTTAATTCCTATTGATTATTTATTTTGGGAGTTGTTGATTTTATGTCGACCCATGTGGGAGCGGCTTTACTGTCAAACGACAAAACTGTGAGTATCTACGTTTGATATCACGTGTGCCTTCTCAGATTTTAAGAGATTTAGCGGGCTTTGACAAATTCAAAGTTGGAAAACTATTTTAACTCCCAAATACTTGATAAACCTGCTTGATTCTGTGCAAAGAAGGGGAGTTCATCTGATTTCGGAGTTCATCTCAACAATCCATTGTTAACAGAACGAGTACCATCTCTAATGCACAGACGCAATGTAGATATTCTGAGTCTGTTCTACAGATATTTCAATGCAGCCTGCTCGAAGGAGCTACCAGCGTTGATTTCCTCCGCGCCAGTGCATTTGCGTGAAACTCGAACGAGCGGAACATTCGTGCACAGTTTATGTAGGCTTCATGAGAACGGGTCGTTTCACCGACTCATTTTTGTGTAAATCGGCTCGTATGTGGAACGAGCCACCGGCATCTGTCTTTCCTCCTACATTTAATCCGGGCACTCTACAAGGCCCGCATTAACAAATCTCTTCCTAGAGCCCCCTCCCTGATCGGCCTCACAATATTGCCCAACCGAGTGGCGATATAGATCCCCTCTATGTGCTCTGTACATACAGGGTTACTCTTGTGAGGTGTCATATAAAAGTAAAAATAAACTAAGAAAGCTTTTTTATTTTAAAATTCTGTTTTTTTCAGTTATTTGTAAGAAGGTTATAATGCTCAATCAAAAAAAAATGTTAGCTGTAGCTCAGTGGATTAGAGCGCAGGGTCCCGGATAGACCATTAAGTCCTAGGTTTGAGTCCCAGTTGCTACCGATATCTTTTTATTTTCGGTGTCTTTTCAATTTCATGTTTCATTTTGAGAGTTTTTAATATTATCTTCAATGATTAAACATATATTACAATGAGGTTTATAAGTTTCAATTAGTTATTCCAAAAATTAAATGTCATTTTATTATCAGAAAAAAACCGTGCAATAAATAGGTTGTATTATCTGCTAGTATTTCTTACGGTACCCATCTAAATGTATGTGCCGTTTAATGTTGTATTATCAGTGTTGTTACCTTTTGGAGGAACTAGTGTAATTATTATTCTAATGTGATGTGCGTAAGTGCGTACTAACTTTAAAACTTATGCACATGATAATGAGAAGATTGAAATTCTAAGTGATTGTGTAAATTTGATTAATTCCTATGAGATGAAGGTTTATTTTTGCCTTCATCCGAGACCTTCAATTACGTTTTTTTTAATTAATTTTAATGAAAAAAATATTAAAAAAAAATTATACTAGCTGACGTATACCCGGCCTTGCTCGGGATTTTTCACTTGTCATTAGGGTGCCATAATTGATTTGACAGCGAAAGTAATTATCTCCAAATAAAAAAACATTCATTTGAATATTTTATTTCATTCCAAACGTTTATTTTTTCAAAATATATCTAAATCATAAAGTTCTTAAGTAGGTACCTACTCGTGTTTTCCATTTTGAAAATATTCTACCCAAAAAAACCTTCTTCTTTTGAATATGCAATCTGTGGCTAACCTGAGTGTTATATCTATGGGCTAACCTAAATAAAACATGGCGGGTTCAATGTTTTCATACTAATTTTGAATCGTTATAGCAACAGTTTTACATATTGGATTTCATTCAAACTACTTTCTAAACCTTCTCGTCACTAATAAGAACAAACTGCACTATTTTCAGCGAAACAGGTCCAGTAATTTTTGAGAAAATCGAGGATAAATAAAGAAAGAAACTTACATTGATTTTTATATATATAGATATACCGTGATAAGTAGGTATATATAATAATAATAATACTTGGACGATTTATATAGTGCCGTTTTTGTGAAAAATCACCTCAAGGGCGCTGTACAAATACTACTTGCTAGGGTTTATCTTATTATGTAGATATACAGAAAACATACTTACCTGGTAGGGCACTCCAGATTAAAACTTAATTAAATTACAATGTTTTGGGCAGAGATGGTATGACTTGACTAATGATGGCTACACGCACAGGACACATTGCATGACATTGAAGTTACTGTTTAAATCCTATTTGCCATTGATATTATATACATTAGAAGGTTATTGACAAGAGAAGAGTAGGTGCTTATTTGAAACATGATTTTATTTGAGATTTTTTGAAAATAATAATGCATATTTTTATATATTTTATAATGCGATGTACGAGTATACTACATTTATGTACACAAAATAGCATATTTTATATTACCACGAACCGAAATGGACTACTTGCTATAATACGGCCTTACTTATAAATTTCCTTAATGTACAACATTATTAATTTGTGAAACAAATTAATGATTTGAACATGATTTTAAAATAAAATGTAAATAAATTATTTATTTTTTCATATAATTTAAAAGAATACAGTTCAAGAATTTTATCCACAGGAAACTTAAGACATTTTTCTAACCACCCCTAAAGAATTTACAGATGAATCATTAGTAATGTTGCTTGTATTACAAATTTAGAATTTTGAGTGCTGACTCTTAACTTACTGTTCAGAATTTCAGCAATTTATTCAGGTAATACCAAAATTCAACATCATCACGTACTCGAATAGCAGAGAGCAGCGATCGTCAAGCAGAAGGCACCAGTGGCCAGGGGAACAGCCGGGCTCTCTCCACGCGACCACTGGCCCCGGGCTGGTGTGAGACAGCGAGCGCGGACTGGCATCTGCCTTGGCAACACCTGCCAACACCACGGCCGCGTAACTACAAACAGTGGATCACTGGTTAGTGGCTAATGAATACTTCATATAGAAAATGGATTCAAATTTGTGCTTTGATAGGGCGATATTTTTATTGACAGCGGTTGTGTTCAATTTTTATTTTTTTTTCAAATAAAAATTTTGGCTCGTGACTCCTAAATAACTGGTACGAATGCAGTTCCGCTGAGTTCTTTCTGCCATTGGGAATATTGCTCTGATGATAGCCAACCGCAGACAGCTGAGATATAGGTACCAGAAGAAGGAGAACACACACGTGCTTGTCTTAGGAAATGAATAGTTGAAATGAAGTAGAAGTCGGGAACGACCCTGATAAAATAGATACGATTAAGTGATTAAAATACTTCAGTTTAATCATATCAAGAGTCGAAATTTCAAATTGGCATGTTTGAGATGATGTGAATGTGAATTAAGCAAATAATATGTGCGAGTGGCGTGCATTACTCATTGGTCAAGGGTAGGCTGTAGCATTGTAGGTGCTGATTATCATTATCCATCACACCACAAGCATGAAGTATAAGGAGCTTACGGCAAATTGCAACTAAATATTAGAAATTTGTTAAATAGAAATAATTTCTTACGGGAGAACGATCATGAAATAAGAATATTCTGAAATTTCTAGAATTTTTTCCTGAAATCCGGAAAAAGAAAGGTTGTCACAGCTTTTCAGCCTTTATGGGCTGCCTACCACTGATATGTGCACATAATTAGTAGTGAAGCATTCCAACATCTCTACCAATCGTTTAGATAAATTATGTGAAAGAACAGATAATTTGATATGTTTAGTATGATAAAGGTTAATAAAAAATTTCAAGATTGTTTTCTGATTTTTAAAACAAACTATCGATAGATATACAATTATTTTTAAACTTCATTAAATTTTATTCAGATTTGACCTTTGCTTATTTGTAATATTTTCTGATGTTCTTTTAGATTTTTATGATCAAATAATATTAATATGCTATGATAACCCATAAGGGCCGGTATTTCAGCATCAGGAATTTTATCAGTCGGATTATATGTCAGGGTTCCTACCAGAGAGCAACTTGACGAACGTAAATATCTCTGAAGCTGAGCTTAAAAAGCAACAGAAATACCGACTTTAAGTCAAAGCAATGAACGTCATTCGGGGAGAAAACGGAGAAAGGAATGCCAAATGAACGATTTTATTATAAAATCAGAACTTAGAAATCTGTTGATTAGAGCACAGATGTTTTCGTATACTCTCCGTTTATTTTTGAGAGAAACTACACTTACACTAATTTTACCCCTAAATTCATAAACTATAGCTCTATCTAGTCAAGGAAAAAATGGTATGGTATGATTGGTTACGTTGCATTAAATCTACAAAACCTCAAACACCAGATTACCAGAGTGGTAAATACTCTCAGTATCGTCCTGGTAAAATACCACTAGTATAACTATCAGTTGAACCACAGTGTTCTTTGGAATAGCTTTAATGTTATATGCAAGTTAAAAACTATGACTTAAAACATACACGAGCAGCTGAATCACTCACATGAACATTTTAGAATTACTGTGAAATATGAAAATAAAAACAATATTAAAAAAATCATCACTTTAGACCAGACTCAAAAAAGATATTGACCATTTGATAAGTTATTTCTAATCCTTTTAATTCCTCTCCCATTCTACATTCATATATTGTTGTTCAACAAGAGACCAACAGTGAAGCACTTTTTTCACCTCATTGTTGGTTTGAAGGTCACGATAGTATGTTGCGTAAATGCTGAATACAAGTTCTATAGAAAATTCAAAATTGTAAAAGCTTGTGTACGTGCCAAAGACTCCTTTGGCCTTCTCTTTTCCCCCTTTGAAACTGGGGTGTTTAAAAGGGGGATAACAATAGCATAGGGGTTAACTCGCATGGTTATATCGAAGAATTAAATACAACTTTACAAATTTTGTTTGTCCTACTCCCGGTGTTAAATGAACGGAACGAAGGAAGGGGACAACAATAATGGGGGCAGCTGTCAGCCCCCTAGTAAAACTACGCAATGCGCGTAGTGTGGTACTGCGCATTAATCTTTGCTACAAAATGAGTGACGTCACGTAGAACAATTTTGTAAGGAAGCTTTTCGATCACGTGACATCTGCCCATAGAACGAGCGTCTTGTGTGACGTCATGCGTATCGATGAACGCGCACGAAAAAGCGATATAATTTTTATTCTTTCGCGGTTATTGCAAATTTTAAGGAGGTAATAAACGTAAGCCATCATATGGTTTCTCCCTCTCCCTCAGTCTGGCGAAGGGGGAAGACAATAGTGACCGGTTTCCCCTCGAAGTTGGTTTAGTTGAATGAGCACGTGCGCGCGCAGCTGCCGCCTTTCCCGCCAAGGAGTACCAGAACCTCTTGGAATTATTTTTCGGCGGGACAAGAAGACATCTGTCCGAGGCGATGGATGGCGTGTTGATATATTGATAATAATGGTCGGTATTGATAATTTTATCGGCGACATCGAAAACAAACACTCCTTCAAAAATGTACGTTGTTGGACGAGCTTATTTTCCTTGCTGATACTATAATGTAGCAACTTCTTTCCAAAAGCCTAAAGACAGAAAAATCTGTCCAATTATTGTCATAAATACGTAATATATTTCTGAGCACAATTTTCCCCACTTTCTTCTGATGTTTTACATTTAGGCAATTCGCTAATTAAATCTATTGTCGTGGCTGCCTATTGATAAAATTATTTTCTTTTCATCTTTCAACATTCTTCCTTTTTACATTTAGGTTATTTACGCATAATTGAGATATTATTAAGTTTTCTGAAGCAAAACAAGCTTTTTAACGGTGAGCTCTGGTGTCACGCAATTTGAATAATTAATTCTTAGGTCAACTGCATTATCATTTAAAATTACCTATCAGTATTTTAATTACACATTCGAAACTACCGCAGCAGAAGCTGCTGTAGATTTCTCATTCAGGTTTTTGCGCTTGAATTGTGTCCAGGGGTATATTGTGTACTTACACGAAGTTGAACTGTTTTTCGTCATCAGCAAATTAAGTATATTTTGTCCGTGTCCCAAACAATAAATGGGAGCATTTATATATTTTTTGTCAACTCTGCGAAATGCCACCGGATAATGTTAAATATACCCGAAGAAAGGAATTTGAAAACCATGTACGTAATGATAATACTTCATTAACCTTAGTTCCCGCCTGTTTTGGATTCGCCTTTAAACGAGTTCGTACGTGTTTTGAACCGAAATGACCACAATAGTATAACTCGTTGTATACTCGTGAACTCGAAATATCTTTTTATGATTTAATTAAAGACAATGGCTCGAGGTTGATCCGTAAAATAACGACGTAATTTGTAATATACGCGATCGTATAGTAATATAGACAGGTTAAATACATACATTGAAGGGTTTTTAAAGGAGGCAAAGTTGTGCTTGTTAAACAATATTGGACAATAATAGGAAATTTCCCATAATATACCCATTGAGGTATGTAAATTAAGCAAACATCAGCGTTCGAAATATGGGCAACAACGTGCGGCCAATTGGCATCACAGAGATAACACGGGCTTCAGTAGATTACAAGCGTTCGCTGGGTACGGAACTTGAACGATAACTGCAAGATGCCTATGTGACTGGACAAGTCGTCCTAGAAAATGTTGTAACCTTTCATCGGTTTTACCATAATCTAGTATACAGCAAGCGGTACGAGGTTTCAGTAGATTCCTGATATTATCGTGTCACCGCCGAGATCACCCAAGGAACTTTTAATTAATTTTTCTATCAATAACATTTCTTTATATGAAAATCGCTTAAAAATATTCTTATTTTATTAATTACGCACATTAATAATAATACCACAAACCGTTGTAAATAAATGTTAAATTCCTCAATCTAGTTGTCACTCGATGGCACGCGAAATGCGGAACGGTAAAACAGAAATCTGCAAAACCGGCAGTTTAATGACTACAAATACACTGACACCCGCAAATCCGTACGCGGGTCCATGCAGCGAGACATGGGGCAATATTACAGGCATTTTTGCTGCACACGGTATAGGACGATTCCTTACCGGACCGTCAGCGAGCGACCTTGGAGTCAAACATGCAGTAATAAAATAATTAAACATTATGACGCGTATTTCTGACATTAATACTTTGGTGTGCACGAATTGTATAATTTCAAACTAACTTTCAAAGTTAATGTTTATGAATAGCTCATGATCATAAAGTGAAAACTAAATTAATTTCATACTAGGATGATGAACAAGTCAATTAGACACAATATTTTAAATGAAAGGTATTTACAGGAAACTATTTCCTACATAGTTACATACCCACCTAGCTTTAGATAATTTACCACGAAATTTAACGCTAAAAACCGATTAAATCACAGCACGTTTGGGTACATTATAAAGTGGATTTCGAAGAATAACTCAAACTTGTGAAGAAGTAGTTAAAAGCGTTTGTTTGTGACAATGCTTTATCTTAAAATGATTTTACAAACATGCATTTATTGTATTATTTTATTTGCAATAGATAACTGTTTTGAACATTTTCCATATGGGACCGGAATAGGAACATCAACTTGAGGAAACGGAACCCAACACCTTTGGCTTGAAGAGACCCAGACAGGAACCTCAACCTTGGGACCATTAGACAACACCGGCACTCTTTGCCATCCACATCCGTCATCTGTCGTAAATTCAGCAGTAGGCAGTGGCAGAAAGCATATGGCTGTGCGAAATATGGTCAGATCTGTCATTGCCAAATCTAACATACGGTTTGCCTGGAGAGGCTTGTAACAGATTCGGATTTTGTGGATTGTTAATATTTCGTGACGCGGAATAGAAAAGTACCAAAAATGAATCATTGCTGCTTTAGTTACGAATAATACAAAATATGGTTTGAATATATATTATTTCTACCAATTTTACATTTCATAGCTAGAATTCCTTAATTAGATAATATTCAATGTTTATTGTGTTCAAGTTTAATTTGTAGAACTTCAATTTTATTCAAAGTTTCTTTTTTTTTAAAATAATAATTATGTTGTATTATTTAGTTTAAAAACACATTATTTGTTTAAAAATTTATGTTATTATTATTATTATGTGGGACAGCTGTTTGGCCTTTCGAAGGCATTCTCAAACTGATTAAATTTTAAAAAAAAGATAGTGAATGTACCAAATTACAAGAGATTTTTTTTTTGCAAATAACCAATCCCGCCAATGGAAAATCTCGAGTTCCATAAGTATAAATGTAAGAGGTCGGAAATGATTTGTAAATATATTTTTTATATACTTTCAGTAAAAATATTATCACTTTCAATATTCGGAAAAAACAAATTATTTTACGAAGTGTCAAAAAAGTAAAAAGACGTCCAGTAATTTAATTGCGGCTAAGTTGCAGATGTGATATAGAAAAAACTGTTTTTATGACAAATTCATTAAAATTGTATTTTTTTAATAATAAACAAAAACTACATAATTACAAACAGGGTTTTACAAATTTTACAGTTAAATAATATTCAAAATGCATACATAAAAAAAAAGATTTGGTATAAACCACCTCACCAGACTGAGCCTGTTCCGATGTGGTAGAAATAAAAAATAATTTTAATATCCTTAATTTTTATTTTAAGTTCTGCAAACACTTTAATGTTTTAAATGATGGTTACGGTTGTTTCGGCGTTCAAAGCCATTTTCAAACTGCGGTTAGGTCACATTGAGACGACTTACTTATATGATTTAATTTACTCCAACTCAATTTTAATGTGGATGGAGGTGGTGTTTAAAATGATTTATTACCGGTAAAACCGATTTTCTTTGAAAATAATTATGATAATTAAAAGTTCTCTATTCTGTGAGGTCCTTACAGTTAAAAGCTGTTTTCCCCCACAGAAAGTGTTTTCTTAATTTTTTTATAACGAAGTGAATGCTATTTGAGGCAATGAATTTAATGTCTCTGAATTATTTTAAGGAATTAAATTGTTTTGATTTTGTGAACATACTTAAAGGTGGGGTATAAATGCTTTTCCTTACTTTATTAATAAGCTTTACGTTAGGATCATTCATTCGATTTACTCATTAGAAAGCAATTAGAAGATTGTTCAAGTTAATTTAATCTAAGGCCCATTATTTTTATATGCAGGGGTTTAGGCTCGTTGCTGGCAAGCGGGACGTGATTATTCTTTAAGAGATATTCTGGGAATTTTGAAATAATGCTTTTATTATTATAGCATGGTACCTATATGTTCTTTGAATATAATTGGGAAAGCCCTTCCTGTCTGTCCGATGTAAATAACGCTACAGTCGGTGTGGTCACATTTTAATTCATATATCCCTCTATTATATACTTGTAGGACTTCATAATAACATTATTAAATTTTATTTATTTTAAAAATATTATGTAGTTATACCAATTAAACGCAAAACAGGTTAATAAATCTTAGGTGGTCTTTGGAGGAAAGTAACCTATCTTCCAAGTGGATACGAAAAATGCCTTCAAAGATTTTCATATCGAAATGAAATAAAGATTTTTTCTATAACCTGCATTAATGTAGCTATACAATGAGGTTGGCGACTAAAAACATGTATGTGTACGTTTAGCATTGTGTGTGCGAGCAGATGTACAGAATCTCCCCTTCGCTCGGCTGCGATTAAACTAAAAAACTCATTCTTATGCCCCGTATAAATAAAGGCTATAATGGTTCACAGACGCTCCATATTGATACATTATCGGGTTTATATGTTGTTATTATTTGACTTGATTCAATTCAAACTGATATATTTAGGCGCACGTGCCGAAGTAATAAATTTATTCTATAATAAATGGTGTCCTATTATATTCAGTTATTATACGAGCAACTTGTTTGGCATGTGTTGAACCGGGTTTATATCATTTGAGTTTTTATCTAGGTTCTACAAATTAGGTTCGATTTAAAAAATAAATTTAACTTTAATTAACATTTAAAGACGTTACTATAGAATTCAAAGTTGTTGACAGCTGCAGGTATCACGATTATAAACACACGACTTAATCATTACCTTCAGATTATTTTGTTGACTTAGTTATTTTGATATAATAAGGAAATGAGCTTAGAGAGAAGGTTCCATTATTGCACGTTCTGAAAGAGCTTTGGATTGACCCAACCACCTTCCTAACCCCACTACTTTCGTGCATATTTTACCTAAACAAAAAACTTTAAAAAAAAGTGTGCACATAAAAAGGCTTTACAGCTATTGATAGATCAGTAAATTTATCTAAATAAATTCCTAGGATTGAACAGATGAGCAGTTAGATAGTGGATTTTTTAAGCATTGTAGCTATCCATTACAAAATCGTGTAGGATTTAGGTTAACTCTGGACCTGTATGTTCTAAGGCATCGATCTATGAACGTATGGCAATGCGCTCTTTAAGTGAATTTTATTATAAAGACGGTGCTACAACAATAATCCCATTCATACAATGGTATGAATCCCATCATGATCGCTACAATGGTATGAATGGCTATAATACTTTGTTTTTGTCGCACTATTCTTCTTCCTGATCTTAATTTCTAGTTTTTTTAATCAACTTTCACAGGGTATTAGGAGTTATAACTGACTAACTTTAACCAGTTATAGTTACTGATCTTATTTGTATTTAAAAAAAGGTAGATGGAATTTTTAACATACTTTGAAAAAAAAAATAACGAAGAATTTCACCGGAGACCAAAATTTCATCCATATGTTTTAGTCCAAATAATGCGAGAAATCGTTTCTTAAATTTTGTCAGGTATGTGTATATGTAACTTACAAGCCACCACGACAGTTGCACCGAAATGTAAAATCGATAGAATGAATCGATTTTTTCTTCTTTCTACGAAGATACAGCGTTTTGTAATAAAACACACATCGTAAGTATAAATTTGGATGGCCCAAAATACCAGCAATTTTAAATTTATTTATTAACGCTTTGTTCACCGTTCCAACACTTCATCATGTCGGTAAACAGGAAAACTACATTAACACTGGATTTGCTGAACTTTATTCCAAACCAAACCATCCATAACCCCGAAAAAAGTCGGGTAAGACAGTTAGTATTTTGATAAAATGTAGAACGAGTTAATAAAGGTAATCGGGTCAGTCACTTACGCCAGTCTAGAGGGTGACCTTGTCGACAGACCTGACATTTCACAAATGTGTCAGGTCATCATCATACTAACAAGTCTGATCCAATTTACCTACCCCAATTGCTACCCAACCTGAAACTAAGTAGACTAAGTAAATTATAGTAATGAAGATTGCATGTTGTGCTTTGCCCTTCAAGGGCGCTGGGAAGGAGGGTGGTGGTGAGGGGGAGGGGATATTCGCGCCGGAAGTAAGGTGCGCGCGCAACAGGCTCAGGAAGGAGGCTGCACAGGACGTGATTCCGGACACCGTGTGCTTCCGCCAGACACGTGTCGAGGTGGGGGCAGGCAGTGAACACTTGTGGTGGCGCGGTGCAGGGCGGAATGCATTACTAAATAAATTATAAATATGAATATAATTACATTTATAAAATGTTTTGAATTATTTATTGAAATGCGGATAACCACGTTTTTACTTTCGTAAGAAATATGAAATTGATAATCCCATAATACGCCCGTGAAGAGATTTTTCACAAAAACAGCGTTATAAAAATCATCCAAATATTAATATTATATTTATTAAATGTAACAGGAATGTGTACAAAACTACAAGACAGTCCAACACTGCAGTGTTTCGATAGGGGTTAACCGTTCATTTCTCTATGTATATATATTTGGAATCACAATTTTTTTGACCACACCGGTTTCACCCTGATACGGACATCGTCAAGCCGATATATTTCATCTTGGTCAAGGGTGATACATATTCCTTTATTTTCTCAAAATGTTAGATAAATATAGTGATAAAGTATTGTTAAACTGATTGATATCAGTGTGTCAAAGAGGTTTTCGTAACGGTCTATATTAAAAATATAAGAAAGGTACATATATTACATTATTATTCTTTCATTTTTGGATGACAAAATTAATTTTTCAGAAAAAAAACAATGGTATGAAAAAATACAAAGAAAATCAAAACTTTAAAAGGGTATCACTGCAAGGGGAAATCTGAAAGGAAAATTTTTTTTTCATCTAACCGTTTTTTCAGCATTTCCTTCTGAAATTTTGATAATTTTTTTTTAATTAATCTGTATAACATATAAAATTTTGGAACATAGTATTCTGAGGTTCTTTGACCAAATATATTTAGGTATCTGAGAATTAAAACTCCATCGTTTGCAGTCAAAAGTCATCAGTCTTGTGTGGTGAGCACGTACCACTATTTTATTATATTCAGATTGAGATTTACAAATCTATGTTGTTTTATTTTAAAACAACTCTATAAAGTAGTTAAATATCATGACATAAATAAGAGACGACAAAAATATAACGTTAGTTAGTTAATTAAGTGATAATTAATTAACACTATGGGTGTATACAATATACATATAATTGTAAATAAATGGAAAATAACTCAAATTACGTAGCGATTTACCTTTTAATCGTTTAATTGTAATGTTTATTTGGGTGTGACATAATACTATTTAAGAGAAGGCTTAGATTGAAATTACACGAATAATTGATATAACATAGAGTAAGGAGCCCGAGGATTAAATTTCCAGTTGGATGGATTTATTAATTAAAAAAAAATTGGGTGGAGTGATGCAGTTGTTCGACGGACCTTTTTAAAAATAGTTATCGTCAGGGACATTGTTAAATAAATCAAATCATTTACACCACCACTCCAGCCCTGTGGGCAGATGCGCGAATTGAAAGGAGATTTACAAACACACAAGCGACTTGGAGATACCACTATGGTATAATTGTTTATACAGGCTTTATGGCATTGGTGAATTTCTAGGTAGGTCGAAGGAAAGGTCGGAACACAATAATACTGGGGATTGGATCAGTACTGCCTACTGCCTACATTGCCTACTACGAAAGCTGAATGATGCCGGAAGGAGTCGCAGCTTCCGGTTGAAGCAAGGATATGGGACTGGAGTGTGTAGTGTCAAGTAAACAATGACAACTACTTGTTAGTTGTGCAAGTTATTTATGTACGTGAAATTTGTAGTTATGTTTTGGAAAGGTTAACAAAAAATCTAATATCTCTTTGTTACTAGTTAAAGTGCTATCATTGTGGTAACATCAGGTATCCATTGACTGTTAGGTAGAATTGAAAAGCGAAATGTTTTTGTCAGTATATTATGTTGTCTTAAATCAAAATGTGATAAGTGCAACATCTTCACAGAAGTACAGTTTGGGACCCTGTAAATAGAAATATAGTAAGTTTGATTGCTTTTGTGGGCCCTCGGCGTATAAGAGTTATCACGGTGATATTTATTTCATATAATATTACTCGTTTCACTGGACAGTTTCTGTTCTGAAACGGTATCCAGCGAAAGAAAATAGAAAACTCAACATATTAAATTACTTTAAAAATTTGATTATATCCTACACAGAGTAAAAAGTATCATAAATGATACGGTCGCATATTGATAAGGTTAAAAGAAATTTATTTCAAGTCTATATTTAGTCTCCTTTTCATTTAATTTTCCTAAAAAGGTGAATCCATCTTTGGCCGATTATGTGAAGAACGGTAGGGGAAGTGGAGTAGTGGAGTAGTGGAGTAGTGGAGTAGTGGAGTAGTGGAGTAGCGGACCTTCTTTTCGTCTCTATCACTTTAAAGGTGATTTAATGGAGCGGCCGTCTGTCTGACATATTACA
This sequence comes from Halesus radiatus, assembly GCA_022606495.2. Classification (NCBI taxonomy): domain Eukaryota; kingdom Metazoa; phylum Arthropoda; class Insecta; order Trichoptera; family Limnephilidae; genus Halesus; species Halesus radiatus. Next base: position 26,245 of record JAHDVE020002970.1, on the reverse strand, counting down.
TATTTTTTGTACCTGATAATTGCGTTTCAATGGATGTTTTTTGCGCTCCAGAAAGCTCGAAAATCTTACAATTAAAACGATACTTCTTTTCTCTAGCCATTGTGCTCGATCCATTCTCGGTCTATACGTGCTCCATTAATGCATTGTGCAATTGAGAAAAATAGATTTTAATGCACTGCGGGGATAGACCGCATTGTTGCGGATTTGGCAAGGATAGTGGGCATATTGTTACTTGTCACTGACGGAAGGTGCGGGGGGTCGAAATGGGATGGAACCGGTCAGGGGTGTATAGAAATGGAAGATTGACAGCGTTTATCCGAATCTGTGGAACAGCCGGCGATGCTGCGGTTAGAATATATGCGAGATATTGCAACCAATTGTATAATGTGCGAAGTTGTGCAGAAAGGTCAATACGGAAGCCATGGCAGCACGGAGACTTTTCTCGATGCGTCCTAATCACCTTAGAAGATGAAACCATATTTTATTAAACATGTTTTAATTTACTGTGATTATGGTTTTAGCATTACCTACGACCGAATAAAAAAAATTCTGTGATACCGGGCAACAGTCCCAACTGCTTTGAGGGTTGGTACTATGGCATTCCCATAAGTAGTGAGGAAAGAGTAAAGGAGTAAAATATAGTCCGGTTAGTGGCCGAGTTGATACTGGGTCTGGGTCTCACCAAAACCACCTAGATCACAAGGCCGGGACACTGAACAAAATCGGCGTCTTAACTTGTATGAGATTTTCAAAAATGTAACTTTTTAAATTTAAAAAATTTATTTTAGTTTCTTAAAACATTTTAAAACGTTTTTTTTTTAACTTCTACAAGTTAAGAGGCCGATTTGATTCAGTGTCCCAGCCGTCTGATCTAGGTGGTTTCGGTCTCACTCAGGCATCGTGAGTTCAATTCCTCGGCTGGCTAAGTCCTGGACCACGACACAAGCAACATCTCTTGCTAACTCTGGTGGTAGAGTAGGATTTTGTCAAATATGGTCAGGTTTATCGTATTCCGGGAAAATTTGTATTTCTTTATAAATTTTAAAAATAATTTTAATTTTTTTAATAAAAGTTTACTAGTCATTGATTATTCAGATATGGTAACTTAACATAGCTTAAGTCATTTCAAACAAAGCGCAATCTTTAAATTTTGATAGTTGATCTCTCACAAGGGCGATACTGAGAGTATAGTCCACTCTGGAATGAGGTTCAAATTTACTATAAATATATTAATTTTACAAATTCTTTCTGGTTCCGGTGAGAATATTCGCCTTTCTAAAACGCAAAAAAGGTTCTACCGACATTTCAAAATACATAAAATTCATTGTTCAATTTGTTTTTAATATAAAAAAGTATATAGGTATTCTGGACAAAAAGTTCCTTCATTACGTTTATAATAAGGGGGATTTCCTTCCTTTGAACTATTGTTCCTTCAAGACATCCGCTTTAAAGATTTTTGAAAAATCACACAGATTCTAATACCTATAATTACTATTTGTTCAGATGATAGAAAGAAGTTCTTAAAAACTTAAAGAAAGGTAAGGTAAGGCTACTAAGGTTTCTTTGTCACCTTTGTAGGGCTAATAAGCAATCCTCTCCAATGCTCCCTGTTCCGTGTGGTTTGGTGGTAACAAAACGCCCCTAAAAAACGTTTAATCCAGTTTCCGATGGCTGGGTCTTGTCAATACAGATGGATAATAAAGAAAATTGATTGATAAGGGTAAAGAGCTTGGAGAAAAAACAAAAAATTGAAATGGTCAAGTTAGGTAAACTTCAAAAGGGTAGGTAAAAAGTTATATAACAATAATTTATACTAAATTAAAAAAAAAATTGTAAAATAATTAATCAACATACATATAATAAGGTCGTGTTAAACCAATCAATATAGCTTGTCAACAGATGTTTATATATTATTATTTATTTATGTTTTTATTTTTATTTTGGACAATTATTGCCAATTGGGCCCTGGGAGAAATTATTTCCCTCAATCATCTTTGGGGATGCTGTGTGGACGGTCTTTTAGAGGAAGGAAGGAGTGAACTTGAATCTTGAAGAGACCCGTGTTGTAGGAAGGAGAAAGATGGAGGACACAGAGGCCGGCAGATCATTCCACAGCCGAGCTGTTGAACACAAAAACGAGTCGTAGAAGCGAAAAATGTCTATGCACCGGTGGCGAACGGATCGATGACGCTAGTTTCTCAGGGCATCTTCCATTAAAATACCACTAGAACAAGGATAGCATTCCCACCTGACGTCTGAGCTCCAAAGATTGCAGTCCGTTTGTTAAGATAGGCGATTTTATCGAACGGACCACCCGCTTCTGCATGGAGTCAAGTCATATATATTATAATTTTCTTCTTAATATCTACACAGTTGCTTTCATTACTCTTTCATACATTACGATTTTTCCATTCAATCACCGTTCAAATTAAGATTCACAATATCAAAGTCTTTCTCACATTTTTCAACACGGATCTAACCTTATTCATAGAGTTACATTTTTGTATTAAATTCCAACGTTATCTGTCCGTACTTATTTATATGTGTCGTAACTATTAATCGTAACGGGAATTTGGTCGCAAACATCCTCGGCGAACTCTAAGAAGGACATTATCCCGATGTGCATCTATTATAACATAATAAAATATTTTAAAGACCCATTAAAATGTACCCGTAGTTCATGTAACTACAGGACAAAACTGCTATACAATTCATTTTAGCAAACAAGATGTAAATCACAGGGAAAAAACAAAACCAGAAATAATTATCTGTTTAAAAACATATTAGTAAACGGTACCGTCAGCAATAAAACAAATTTCAAGTCATAAATAAAAACAATATTAGAAAGCAATGGGACTCACCCCTGACATTGATGCTTTATATACCATAGGTTTAGTTTTAATTGTGCCAGTCTGACGATGCCCGTAATAGGGTGAAACCGGTCCGATCGAAAATAAATAAGCAGAAAAAGTTACAAAGGTTTTTTAATTTAAAAAAAATCATTTTAACATGGAATTCCACCATGAATTAACAGTTTCAAAAATAGAAATCCATTGTTATTTGTGAATGTAGTATTACAAATATGTTTCAAATTATCGTTTTGCTGCGGAATAAATATACTCATATGTTGAATTACAGTTTTGTATAATATATATTTATCACGGTCACATGCTCATAATTTCAAGGCATAGTGTGTCACAGCACCCTATTTCATATATACCTAAATTTAAAAAAAAAGTTATTTTAATTTAGAATTAAATTTTAATCTTGGCTTTTCGGTAGTTTCATTTTGATAATTAATCATGTAAGTAATATATTTCACGTGTAAATGCGAAGTATCACCATTTCCATAGACCCTATATTAGATGAAGGCTTAAAAGAATTCGTAAGATAAATTAAATTTTTGTTAAAGTTGTTTTCCAGCCTTTTTTGCCACGTAACAATATTATTATTATTACGTGAAAAGCTACGGAGATATAGATAACTTTATAAATCAGATCTGATTATTAAACGTGGTAAATAAAATCTAGCGATTTTTTAAATAATAAGCCTTAATTAAATGCTACGCATATTGTCTTTTATACCTTTTGAAAACATTTTTTTTTCAAATTTCCTACCCCATGAAGATTAATATCTCCATCTCAAAGTTTTTTTCAAACGTTTGTTTACCAATCTTGAATTTGCTTAGTTCCGCTTCCTCCCAGCTTGGCAGCTTTAGCTTCCTTCCGCACCGTCATCAGCTTCGGCCTTTCGTTCCATGGCCGTTGCTACATCTAGTTTGCATCTTGCCCTATTTTTTTATAACACTTCCTTATTCTTGCTTTACCATTCTTCTGGAGCAGCTGCCCGTGGGGGCGGCCGAGCGAGAAATGTCCACTTTAGTCGATACGCCCGGTGGCTAGCTGATCCCGAGGGATGAAGAAGGCAAATGAAACCTTTGAAGGATTAACTACTGACTATGGCGTTACCTACTCGAAGCTGGTTTTGGTTCCTCGGAGAAGGCTTTTCTTCTAGAAGCAGCTGCTAAATATTAAATCGAATATTTCGTTAATAATAATAATAATTTTGGATATGGCTCTAATTTAATTTTTATAAATTTATCATATTATATGACAGCACATTACTGTTGGTATTCAGGTATTGATCAAGGGATGAGTCACACTGCATTACTCGTAATGTTTGTATAATGTTGAACAGGTCAATTTTTACTTGATAGATTGTTTTAATCGAGTTCTCAACCAAGATTTAGATATTTTTTAATGTGAACAAGAGTCCCAACTATCCCCAACTCCTGAGTCAGTGAGACGATGGCATTCCTAATTGGGATAGAATCTGAGGTTGGATGGAGTGGGGAAGGATACGAGATGGGAAAGAAGAAGGTTGGGAGGTACTTGCTTATTCAGATCTTGTCATCAAACACGACTAAACATATTTCAAGCGTATCAATTCTGAATGGTAGCCTTTCACCAGGAAATTTCCTTCACGAAATTACTAAGTTCAGTGTTTTAACGTTTAAAGTTTGCAAGCATTTTATAAATATGTAATTACAAATATAGATCACAGATTGCGAACACCTTGCGCAATTAACACGACGAGTTATTATCCATTCAGAATATAACCAAATACCCGAGAGGCGCCAGTCAGTAGTCAGTAACGTCAGTATGCAAATAATGCAGCAACCGGATCAGGAGAGGATGCAGCCGCTTTTAAAATCTCATTTCGCCAAAACTGCAACATGCAAATTTGAAAAAAGGTGCGATTAAGGTCTCGGCAGGTGATGGCCAAATCTCAAGATGTCTCCATTCGACTGCGAAATTGACTGATGGATCTGCTAATTGTGGCGAGGCAGCTGGCGGTGAGATAGATAGCTGTGGCGCAGGGTGGGTGGATGGCTGGCACGTGCTGTACAGGAACACAGGAAGTAACCTGATATGAGAAAGGTGCAAGCTCCGGGACTTATTTACCATTTGAACGGGATGATAATGTTTTAATGCACAGTAGCGTCTTACGTTTAATTGTTGTTTAATTTAATGTAGGTAGGTACCACGATTCTTAGGATTAATCGCAGCTTAAAAGCAATACATCTGATTAATTGACAAAAAGAGATTTTTTAAAATTACTCATTTGCTAAATAAATATCTGCATGTCTCAAAACCAATGGTTTCAGGTTCAGGAATCATACAATGTATACTGAAAATAATGACATGCAAACATACGCAAATTAGCATTTACATAATTATTACAGAAAGTGATGGGCGAGGGTAATTACATAGAATAATTAAATACTAATGTAAAGAAGTATATATTTGTATATATATATTATTAAATATACTTAAATTTGAACAAAATCAGGGAAGAACAGAAGGCGCCTAATTAATAATCATTATTCTGAATTCAATCAGGTATCAATGTGAAAATAAATTTAGGAGATGACTACATTTTTTTTATATTTGGCTAATAAAAATATTTAATTGACTATTAACACTTTTTACAATTTATTATCATATTAAAAAAAATATATTATCATTATTTTTAAATGGTGCCACAAAAGAATTGGCATTTATTGAAGAAATAAAACTGATTGTTTGTATCATCAAACACTCTAGAACAGTAAGTTCTGGCCAATGAAATTAGAACAGATTATTTCTCGATCAAAAATATAAAAGTTTACGCCATAATTTCCAGGTCGCTAAGAAGCAACAATTCATTTAGCTGACAAATAGTTAGACATCCGCTACATTATTTGTTATTTATTGATCAAATATTTCATTTATATTTAATATGAATAAAATAACTTCGAAAGAAGCAACTCGTTATTAATGAGACCCAAATATATGCATTTAAGGTACATACCTACCATTAAAAAGCAATTATTATATTTTGTTAAAGTACACAGGTAATCAATCGGCTATTCAATTTCATATTTTGAGAATAATTTTTTCATCAAAACATAAAACATGCAAAACTGTTGAAACAGCATGAACTGTTTGATTGATCGATAAATAAATTAAAAGCTCCACCTGAAAGGAACTGAAGGTTTCACGTTACGCCCCTGCAGTAAATAAACAGGAAGTAACCTGACGTGACCCTGAAATACTCGAATGCGCAGTGTGCAAGGCGCAGTGAGCAGTGTGCACAGGATATAGCTTATATCATTCATATAGGTTGAAGGTTTCAGATTCCGCACTTTTCTAAACATTGCATACACGTACAGAATGAGATTGTATATTATTCACGTGTTCGGTTTCCGTCATTGTAACTAAATAGTGCATTTGTATATGTTTTTTGGATGCGAACAATGTTTAGAATTAAATGAAACAAACAAATTTTGTTTTAATCCCTTTTTACTTTTAACGCCGCCCGGTTTCGGAACAACCGTTCCAGAGTGATAGATACATACTGTTAGTATCGTCCTGGTATAAGACCACCATTCTGGCTTTACTCGTGTTTGGTGACCAGATCTGAATAGCCAGGTAATTGCACACTTTCCGTCTTCCCATCTCCTTCCCCTCCTCAATACCTTCAGCCTCACAACTTACCCCAATTGGGGATGCCATAGTTTCACTGGCTGCAGACGGTTGGGAGCAGTTGAGAATCTTAAAATAAATGTGTTTTCAATTATGGAAAAATCACTTTGTGGTATTATTTTCAATAAAATGATTAAAAAATATTTTCTGTAAACCACTATTTAATTCAATAGTGTTTACACAAAATATATCGTAATCATTTAATTAATATTATTTTATTTTATTAACACAAATTATGTTCATAATGGACACCACAAAGTATTAACAGTATAACAATATAATTTATTTATATATACGTTCAGACGTCACGGCTTAAACATTAAATGCTGGCACGAGCTAATTCCACCAAAACCCAATATCAATCATTATGAAACCTATTGTACATGGGTTAAAAAATCTCTAAAAAATCTAATATCATGCCATGTTTCCCATAGCCATATAATACATCCGATCTGAATTAGGAACTTCCTTTTCTTGCCAAAAAAATGGCCTATTCTACCTGGATTTATTATTGCCATACAAATGTCGCGGCATATGGGTCCTGGGCCCTGATCCCTATACTAATAGGGCCTAGGCTAGGCTAGTGCCTACCCACAGGGCCCGGCAGCATCTTGTATGGCAGACGGCACGTGCCACATGTCTTAGATTTTTTCAATAGTTTTTTTTTTAACATGAGAGGTAATACAGTCCGCTCCGCTTAACAGATTTCAAAAAAAAAATCGCGATGCTTTAATAAATCCACGCACCTTTTTAATTTTTCTTTTCATGTTCTGTGTCATATGCTGTTTGATAAATTTTGTTTTTAATATTTTTGAAATGGCATGTGGTCACTCTCGGTAGATTGATTTATTGGAAGATTTCGAAAAGAAATTAAAAATTTAAATTTTTGAGCAAGTATGACAGTAGAAATAATTTGTTTCCACTACTTCCATCGTTCAAATTCAACTTTACAAATTTGATTTCACAGCACATTAGGATAAAACTTTTCTATAAAAAAATTTCAAGCATTATTTATACTCTGAATATATTATGCCTCTCTTTCCTTGAGATATCGCACCTTCCAATATTCTTGGCACGGGTGAAATAGATGAAAGAAAAATTTATTATTTTTATTTATTAGAAAAATTATTTTAACTTAATACTTTTGGTGAGTTTCTATTTATTTTGTGAGGAATCGAGTGAATAGTAAAAGCTCTTCCCCTAATCTAGATGGAGGTTAATTAAAAAAATATTTGCAGTACACATATAATTAATGTGGACGGTGAATAATGAAAAGGAATACTAGGGGACAGTAGGGTAATGGCGAACTGCGAGTAACTCCGAACGATCGAGTTATAGAAGGTGCAGATACTCGTATATTCACACCCAAACCAAGCTGGACATTCAAAAGCTGCTTCGCTCATCTTCAATTCATTTGAGTTGCATTTCATAGAGGATAGATGCGCACGTCGTTGAAGGTAAGATCCGTTATGTATTTTTATTCAAAATGGTTTAATATTTCGCAAGTTTTTAAATGGTTGTATTTCTGTTCTTATTAAAGGCGAGACGTCCCGGAGAGGAATTATTTCATATTTCGAAATAATGATAGTATTATTACGCAATACGATAAACATAATGTTTTTAAATAGAAAAATATTTATTAAATATTTTATAAATTTACATAGGCTTAGCATTTATCAAAATCTAATTAGAAATATCACTTTTTCTGACCGTCCTATCGTATGTTTTACAAAATATTGAAAATATGAATACGATTTTTAAAGTGGAGAAAAATATTTTTAATCTTTTTCGTTACGTTTTTTGTAAATAAACTTAACCAAAGATTTATAATCGGCATTAAAAAAAAATTAAAGTTACATAGTGTTTATGAAAAATTTAAACTACACACTGTTCTTTTTTTTTAATTTATCTCATCGACATGTTAAAGAAAAACTTTCACAGCATTTTTTAAGGATATTCAACTTTTTTTAAAGATTTTGTAAAACATGCGTAGAACGGTCAGAAATGTGTAATATTTCTCATTTTATTTTGATAAATGCTAAGCCCATGTAAATTTAAAAAAAAAAAAAAATTTTTCTCTTTAAAAACACCATGTTTATCGTATTGCACAATAATATAATCATTATTTTGAATTTATAAATAAAAACTCTCCGACGTCCCTCTCACCGTTAAAGTATAGTACTATTACATGTTGTAAATGTAAATATGACTTTCCTACATATTCATACAGTGTGAAACAAAATTAAATTTTGTGGTGTGAATTTATTATTGATTATGCTTTTTGCAGGAAACGTTGATGTTTGCCATTACCTCACGGGCTTCGGGCAATTCCAAACGGCAAGAATGTTATTTTTCATTCTATTTTGAATATTATTTTATTTAACTTAAATGTGTTATTTTATCTTAAAGGGGATATATCTGAATATGATTTATAACTAAAAAAAAACTATTTATACGATATGATATGGTCTTCAGTTTTTTGTTTTTCTTTTTTGGTGTTTGCCATTACCCGACTCTTCCCCACTCGCATACTCTATGGTTTAAAGATTCTTTAAAAACACCGTAGTTTCCAAAAATGGGGTATACTTATTTATGTAGCTTTTGAAACTAAAAAAAAGCCTTAGTAAGCCAACGTTATTTTGCGAACTTCTCGTCCCAAAATGAGCAGTTGCGATAACTCAAGGAAGCCAATTTTGAAAAGACCTCGACACAATGCTGCCTTTGTCCAGACACCAGGTACGCACTTCAGATGTTGTTTTCCTCCCCGTGCTATATATAATCTGCAAACGTCTAAGACTTCCACAAAGGAACAAGCAACAATAAGTTTCATCTCCGTATTCTTCTTCTGTCCACATGTCCAAAACGTTTCTCCACCTCCATTCTTCGTACTATTTATACGCCATACATTTTGTTATGCGCCATTCGATCCATTGTACCAATATTCGGCAATAATAATAAATGTTTCCTTCTGTAATCATTTCATGCATTATTTTGACTTATTTGCTTTAAAAATTATGAAAATATACCGATCAGCTATCTACCTTTGTGATTAAATAAAAATGTCCCCTGATACTGTGGTAAATGCAAGACAACATCAGCGTTAAACCTCGAACCAACTAACCATCACGGCGTTTCTCCACAGGGGTAGGTAGAGAGGATGAACCGCCACTCAACTCTGTCTTGGCATACACTCCTTGCTTCGCTCTCATTCATACGTTATCTCATACATTCTCTCCTGTTATTCTGACTCTTGAAATGGCCCGATTCAAGTATTTGATTTACTTGACCATGCCATGTTTTTCTCTGGCGTCCCCGACTACTTTGATTTTTTATATCAAAATAATGCGCCTCGTACACAATTATATTGTGACACCGCTTTTAAATTATTGTTCTAGCGTTCTATTCTTATGTAAGTCTAAAATAGGTTATACAAAATTGGGGAATGGGGTTGTTTTTGAAATGCAATAATCAATATATGATACTTTAACGATGATTACAAACTTAAAAATAACATGCTCCTTAAATATCTACAAAATTAATAATGTAAATGTTCACAAATATCTTACAAGTTCTCACGATTAGGCAAAAACTAAAGTCTTCGTGCATACAAAACAGCGTGTTTTATAAAGGTCATTTTAAGAGCCTCCCAAAAGCCGTAAAGGAAGCCACAAGGCACTCTTCGTAGGATCTGTGCTGAATGTGTGACAAAACTTTTTTTTTTTTACAGTAACTCCACACAGGAGACCAAGGAGGAAATAATTTCCCTCAAGGTCTATATCATCTTTGGGGATGCTGTGTGGAGGGTCTTTTAGAGGATAGGAAGGAGTGAACTTGGGTCTTGAAGAGACCCATGTTATAGGATGGAGGAAACACAGAGGCCGGCAGATCATTCCACAGCCGAGCTGTTGAACACAAGAACGAGTCGTAGAAGCGACCCGTTCTCATGTGACAAATGTCAACCGCGTGCAAATGTTGGGCGCGCGTTTGGCGTGTTTCCCGACTATGCACCGGTGCCGAAGGGATCAATGACGCTAGTTCCTCAGAGCAACTTCCATTAAAATACCGGTAGAACAAGGACAGTATTCCCACCCGACGTCTGTGCTCCAAAGATTGCAACCCATTTGTTAAGATAGGTGAATCTATCAAACGGACCGCCCGTTTCTGCACAGAGTCAAGGTTTTTTTTCAGATATTTTGGGACTCCCGACCAGAGGTGGCTGCCAAATTCTACAATGGGGCGCACTTGCGATTTGTACAGGATCAGCAGTTGTGTACTATTAAAGTATCTGCGGGCTCTGTACAATACGCCTATATGATTTGCACAGTAGATAATTTTTATCTACTTATTTACGACTGTGTATTTTTACTGTAAGTGCTTTATTCTATTTTATGTACGTCTAAATACGGTGAAATGTATTTTTGATTAGCAGATGTATGAATGCATACATCTAAATAAACATTAAAAAACAAACAAAAACTTTCCCATCAAATGTTCACCTTAGAAATCGCTCTAACATGGAGGTGCCCAATTACAAGCCTGCCCAAACTGTGCTAAAATTTACACTTTTACTGCGTGTAATGGAATTTTAATTTTTTTAACAGATGTTTATGTGATAACCGTAAAGTTGTTTTTGAACATCAAACATTATTTTCTGCCTATTCCTGCCGTGAAATGAAGCCATGGTTAATACATTTATTTGCGACCTTCTGACTTTGTTGCGTTTTTATAAGTGACGTGGGCTTTATTGAAGCAAGATTTACGTATCAAATCTCATTATCATGATCAACAGCTCAGTTCTAGAACTGATCCGTCAGATTTTGTACTTCCTCCACAATATCACTTGGATATCTTAAAGAACCAGGTTTTGATACACATCCTCTCCTTAAACCTATCTACTGTAACTTCGAAGACGTGATAATCTGTATTTGTTTTAAAACACCTTGAAAAAGTGATATATACCCTGAAGAGTAGATTAGCACACAAATAAAAAATAAGAAAATATACACAGTTCACCCCCATGATATAAATTAATTAACGTAAATAAACGTTTGAGTTTAACCGACCCTCATTCAGTGTGGAAAGCGCTACTGTTGCGTACCCACTATCAATTGATCAACGATTGTAAGGGAGACTTCACAATATAAACTAATAATAAGACCGGTCAGTGGCTGAGTCGGCATCGCGTTTGGGTCTCACCCAGCTTCTTCCGCTTACTGTGATGGTAGTAGGAGATTTTCAAATATTGTCAGGTTATTCGTAACCAGGGAATATTTGTCTTTCTTAAAAAAAAAAATGAAATGGCTTTTCTACGATGCAAAGCACGGTAACTTCGGAATGTGATTCTAACAACTTTTTCGAAATTCAAATGTTTTAAGGTAGTTTCGGGAAAAATATATGATTGTTGTATGAACAAAAAAAACATATGGGAAAATATTTTTGTATTCGAAAAAAATGTATTTAATTTTTTTATTTGCGCTATCATGTTATCATGTAGAACTAACTCCAGAAGTTATTGGACATTACCCCTGAATTTACCCAATCTTTACCCAACAGACTTTAATCAGCGACTCGTGAGATTATTTGGAGTAAAAATTATAGATTTAATTTTACTGTCAGGTGTCTAATAATCTAACGGAACACGTGGTACGCGCTCCGTCTCCTTTCAGGAGCATTTGACAGACGAGACGGAGGGCGTACAATATGATCCACTAGATTGTAAACATTGTCCGTGGGCCATAATGAAATTATGAAAAAAATATCACCGGACAGAAAAATGATCATTTTTCTCTCTATTTTTAAATCCAAGCTTAGGGGGAAAGTCTGTATCTTTTGCGTTAGCTACCGCAAGTTAAAGCAGCCACAAATAACACATTTTGATACTTTGGTAGTCCGTATCACGCTATCGAGTTAAGTTTGTGTTTACGATAGGAGACAAATCCGTAACGTAAACGCAAGAGAGACGCTACGTTTATGAAAACTGTCAACATTTATAGGAGATTTAACTAACGTTAGCTAACGCAAAAAATACAGACTTGGCCCCCAGGAATCGCTGGTTAAAGTCCGTAATACACCCTGTATATTTCTAATGGATGATGTGGAAATCATAACACCAATTAAAAAATGAGCCTTGTGTTGACTACACGACAAAATCCTTTGTATAAAACATAATATATCATGTTTAAAACAAGATATTTGCACTGTGCCAGCGTTTTAGATTGTCGCTCTGTGGTCACACCGATCTGCATAGGAACGCAACGAAATAACGCATTTTCAACGGGAAGAAATACCTGCATTCCAGATTCCGGATCTAAAAACCTTCATGTCCGAATTCGGATCGTCAACGGTTTCATAACGGCAAAAGAGCCAATCGAACTGCGGACGAATTGTATAATGTTAAATCTCAATAACAATTAAAATTCCGAACTATTTTTTCGGCCATTCAGGCCAAAATCGAAATCACTGGTTAGCGGCACTTATTACTAATTATCATCGGATTCTTTTATTTAATTATATTTTTCCGTCAAGAGAATACTTCAAAAGTAATTTCACAATATCGTAAGAGATGTTTATAGGTCGCGCTATTAGAGTTAACCCAAACGGCACAATTTTAGGATTGTTTGAATTCACTTCCCAAGTGATATCCTTGTTAAACGTCACAGAAAAACAGCCCTTTGCCTTGTTTACGACTTTTTTTTTTAGCAAGAAAGGGACAGCAAGTAGTGTACACGTTCAAAAATATAAAATTCAATAATGTTTTTTATCGTGTTTTTTTTTTAAAATTGAACAGAATTTCTTTTATGAAGTCGAATAAGAAGTTTTAAACATGCTGGATGCAAGAAATACATCTGTGTGAGCACTGTGCTTGCATCAAAATTCACTGCGATATCTAGAAGCAATGGCGGTTTTCTCTTAAGTTCGTTTGTATAGGAACTCCCATAAAAAAATATTAGATAATAAAACAAACTTGTATTATAATTTTAACAAATTTTGAAGAGCGTGCTATTATAATTCCATGCTAAAAAAGCCTCCCGTTCGTATTAATACAGCCCGCGAGCAAGTCCGAAATGAATCTCACACGTGCGATATGAACTCAGCACCTATGGGATTTTCCGTTCTAAGAAATACTTTATCCAAAACAAACTCGTGGCGCTTTAGCGACAAACCGCGGAAGCGTGCTAACCTTGGGTATCTGTTAGCTGTGCGGGTACGCAGCGACTGTGGGATTTGTCAGTTCGCAAATTTGTACGGAATAGTATTTTGCAATAATCAAAAAAAAAATTTTTTTAAAACTGTGATTTTCGTGTTTTAAGTTGTCATTAAAATAAGTTAATTAATTATTGAATATGTAAATTTTTACATTTAACACCGTCAATTTCTCGCATCAATTGTGATTTTCGTATTTAAAACGTTTTTTATGACCTACGACATTATATTCATTAGCCACAGATGTTTTAATCAATCGCTGAATTTGTTTCTTCTTGCTGGGTCGCTAATCTCTGGCGCAGTGATATGATGAAATTCCTTTAGATCTTGTGAAAAATTTATATAATATTGAAAAGACCAACATAGGATAGTTTCATATAGATGAACGAATTTTCACTCACTTTTTTAATCTCCAAATGAACTCTCATTGAAATAGGCCTGCATGGAAGAGGGTATAAAAGGGAGAGGACAAAACAGAACAGTGACAAAACAGAACAGTGACAAAACAGAACAGTGACAAAACAGAACAGTGACAAAACAGAACAGTGACAAAACAGAACAGTGACAAAATAGAACAGTGAAAAAACAGAACAGCGACAAAACAGAACAGTGACAAAACAGAACAGTGACAAAACAGAACAGTGACAAAATAGAACAGTGAAAAAACAGAACAGTGACAAAACAGAACAGTGACAAAACAGAGCTTCATAAAATAATAGTTTTGGTTAGGTTAGGTTAGTAGTTTGTTCTTTTTCTCAACATTTCTTCAATGTTCCGTTTCTGTCGCTGTTCTGTTTTATATGTAAACCTATAAGATATGTTAACGCTAAGCTTTCATTCAATTAATATTGTTGTGAATGCGCCTTTAATAGCATATTGTTGAAGAGTCTATAAAAATAATAACTACCGCTGATAGTTCCGCGATGATTGCTATGGGAAGAGGGCTGTGGTTAAGTTCAGATGAACGTGGGAAGTATTAAATGCTCGTGGTAAATTGGAATCCCCTATCATTTATATAAAGCTGGTTGTTTGCTTTGTTTGTCGAACTGTTCCGGTTTATGGTAAAACCTATTATATTAATGTTTCGATATTTTTATATATTTTTTAATTATTTTAATTTTATTTATTAATTATTCTTTTAATACATACATTTACAGAAACAAGGTACAACTTTTTTTATAATAATTATTTTTTTTATTAACTTATATGGTATATACATCTGAACACATGTCACATAAACCTACGTGTAATGTATATAAATAATAAAAATCCCATACAGGCAAGGCCAGTGCGTGGGTATTGGCAGTATATTAGTATATTTCTATTAACCTATGGATGTTGAAGGTAAGTTAAATAATTTTTTTAATTAAACAAGAAAAGAAAATGTAAAAAGTAAAGAAAATGGGGAAAATATACAATTATAGCATGAAAAGGTTGATATCTTTGGTTTTAATGAAGTTTTTTACAAAAATTTTGTATGTGTTAACCCTTACCACTCCATTATTTTTTAATATTTGTTGTCAGCCAACTCTAATTTAAATAATGTCAAAATATTAATTTATTTATAGGCAGTTACAAAAAGGTTATTTTATAGGATAATATAAACGGAAAACACTCAAAATCTTATTAAAACGTGAATTTAAATGTTTTTTAATCGAATAATCACAAGAAACAACGTCACGTGTCAAGTTTTACGCGCGAAAATACACTGCGCGAGCACGTCTTATCTTGTCGGCCGCCAGCCGACAACGGAGTTGTAGCGTACAAATAGTTATGTCGGCTGGCAACCGACAAAGGAGTGGTAACGGTTAAAGACAAAAACGTTTATTAAATGTTTCCTTCAAATGATACATTTTCTTTCAAAATTGTCTCCACTTCCTACATATTTATGCGTAATTCGGTAACAAATTATGATTTTATTACGTGTAAACCTTAGTTTCTATTGTATTCAAACAAGGGTAGAAGAAGTTTATTCCTCTACAAATTCTTAGTCGCGTCTTTGACATAACGTAATATCTTTAATTTGTTTGAAGTTAATATTAAAATGATAATTTGATTCAGGAATGATGGGAAAAAATTTACGATTGACTTAAATTTTAGCCCGCATAATTTGGACACAGTGTAGGTACATATATTTTTAGTAAATGCATAGTTGGCATCTATTTAAAGCTTTATTTTTTCAATTCAGTGTTGTACAGGAACAATACTTTGACTGTCCAACTGGAAAGTTACGTTTTAGAACAGCCAAATTGACAAGCTTTATTCATATTTCATAATACATACGTTTTATTTTTATTTTTATGTAATACAATAGAAAAAAAAGGATAGATATATTATATATTACATAACAGTTAATTTAATTGATGTGTGAAGTTAGGTGGGTAGTGGTTATTGCTATTTAAAGAATGTATTTAATATCAAGTATTGAAATGTATTTAATATCAAGTATATAAAAGTGGTCTACAACAAATTTATGTGTTTTTTATTGTTTATCATTTTTGATTTCATGATATTATTACGATTTAACCAAAATTAGAAAATTTAATAAATGTAAAGAAACCTGAACTTTCGCATTTTATTCAAACAGCGTGAAAGTTTATTTAAAAAAATTTTTATATGGGTAAGGGTGGTGTACGGAAATCAAAGGAGATAACAAGAATACTTTACCCTCAAGTATTAAGAAGTTGACAGTATATTCACTAACGCAAATTATAAGTTCGCAAAAGTGGTGCGGTTTTTATTGGGTTTACTGTATACTCGTACGCTGTTGTTTACTAATTGCTAATAATAATGACTGAAATCGAGGTGATGAAGAAACCGGTAATAGTATCCACCTGCCAGAATGACCTGTCACAAGCCTGATGGCCCGGAGAGCATCTGCGGTCTGCAGCCTCCAGGCTCCAGGCTCCAGCGTACGGCGATCTCGAGGTAAGACCAAGTACAATTTCTTTTAAACATTTCTGGTTTCAGTGATTAAAACTTGATATTACTGCAAGATGAAAAAGCTAAATATTTTTATGAATGTTTTTAACGATTGGATCATTTAAAAGGGGGCTGAAGTGTTTCTAGTCCATCGTACTGAATAATATAGGTAACTAGCAGTGGAGTGTAGTCTATAAAGGTTGAAAAGCTGTGCCTACCCCAAGAAAATGAGCCATAAGAAGAATTATAGAAACAATTTAAAAGGCGACAAATTTCTAAACAAAACATATTGTTTCCATGAATTTAGAAAAGAGCTTGCACTCTCATTTATTCAGTTAGTTGTAATGTAGTCATGGTTGGTTTATAAAATAGTATTAATCAAATATTCAATCCACAATTTATACCCAAACTTGAAAAACTAGACACAGCCTACCTTTAGTAATATAACAATGCACGCCACCGGTAATTAGCTGAAGTCCCGGCGATGCAGATGTTTACCAATGGTTTGAAGTAAAGTTTTGAAGCTATGATATGTTACCTTACTCCTGCCCCTATCCCTCAACCCCTACCCAGTAATTTTCTTCGTATTTTGAACGTTAAGTGTGCAAACTTTAAGAGAGGGGGGAACCGGAAGGTTGGTTACTAATCAGACCTAGAGGCTTATTCTGGTTATTTTGAAAGAAAATTCCTTATCCCTTTTCGGTTCTTTGGGATGATAGCTGTCATTCAGAAAACGACATTCTTAAAAAAATATCGATATTTGCGCAGTTTTAATTAAACAAAAAGACAATATTATCGTAAGTATTGACGTTAAACACTATTAGTGAGTCATTTGTCGCATAATAATGATAATGAATGAACCGAATTACCGAAATTGTGATGTTTATAAAATACTTGTGCAAAAAGCCTGAAATGTCAGATAAAGGTGATTTAAATTATAATAAACTACACGTGTAATGTAAGTAATAATAAACAATATATGTGACACACCTATAATTTTTAATAATACTGTGATATTTAAAACAACAAACTTCTTTAAAAATGTTTTGTCATTGACGTGTGCAGTTAAGCAAAATGTATTTAAGCCTAAGGAAAAGGATAAGGAATTTTCCTTAAAAAAGAGGCACTCTCAACAAGGGGATAGAAAATGCAGTATCCAAGGAAATGTCAAAAATGATCAACAACAAGTGTTGCGTTAGGTAAATTGTATTTTTTCATGAAATCATTTTATAAAATACAGCTCGAAGATTACGCAAAGCATCATTTCATCTAGTCATGGGAAAAGAGGGTGGTTGTTTGAAAATAATTGTCCAGTTTTTAACTCGTCTTTGGTAGGCAAATTTGGAAAATTTGAGCGACTGGGTTATGGCCAATCCAACGTTACCAGAGAGGGCATTATCCGCACAACCAAGAAATCTTTGCACATGCCCCGATAAGAAAATCATCATAACTATTAATTCCATCTCACATTTCGTATTTACACCATTCAACAAATAATTCCTCTCAATGTTTAAAAGCATTACGTACAAAAAGTTTTTATTTTTAAAATATTTAAATTAGCCTCATCTGTGCCACGTTTCGTTTAACCTTAAAGTACAGATTTACAAAAAAGTTAAGTCAGAAGTGTAAATCTTCCCACTTCCCCAAATAATAAGAACACTGATACGTTACACTGGGCAGACAATTCTTAAAAATCTTGTGTATTATCAGTACTGCGGGATACATTATAATGGATGTGCCAGTAGTATCAAAAGTAATATTGGAGTACCACTAGTAGCAGTGACATCTGTCCCGCAACGAGCGTCCCACAAGGACATGCGGGTGCTCGAACCGTGTTATTATTGTTGAGTGACCTTTGTTGAACACGGAAAATATAACACCTCGTATGCGCCAGACATATTTACATGGATGTCTGCTCTATTTACTATGCGTAGGTACCCACTGTCAATAAATATTTAATAACAAACAAATTTTAATTAATCAAAAATAAGCCTGTAGAACTCGATTCAATTACGGTTAACGACTAAGGGATCAATCTAAAAAATACAAGATCAGATCTTCATTAAAATGAAGAACCTAAATTTGAAGGCAAACTCAGAATAGATCAATGTTATATTTTCTTTATTCTTCTGTGTATAATAACTTGGACACTTAACGTTCAGCATCCAAAAATACACACTTCTAATTTTTCTGTATAATATAGGTAACTAGGAAAATATATAAGCTTTCAAAAGACAATAATATACTGGATTTTTAGGTAATACATTCAAAAGCTTTCACTGGTTTTTAAACTGCTGTTATTCGTAGACATCTTGGGATGTATTTTATAGATTTTAATACTACAGTCTTTTGAAACCTTACACATTTTCCTAACGACCCTTATAGAATTAATAGATACATCATTTGTGGTATTGCTTGAGTTAGCAACCTGAAAAGTGATTTTTAGGGCCATTTTGAGTGCTGGACTTTAAATGAATAATTCTGAATTGAATTCGAAAAATCATGAAAAAATCACGTATGTACCACCTACTTTCGAAGGGTATAGATTATATGTATTTAAATACTTTCCCCCTTTCAACAAAATAATCTAAATACTTCACTTAATTGAACACTAGTAAGTAAATTGTACCCGGATACTGTTAAATTTTTTTTTTGGACAAACTCTCTTGTATAAAACAATATGCTTTTTCAAGCAAGGCGATTTACATCGATGTTATATTATGATGGTACGGAACATGTATGAAAATGGTAAAACAACAATTTAATTAATCCATCCGGCACACACTCGCTAAACGCTCAGCTCGTGAACAGTTGGGGAGACAAGTTCTGCACAGGACACACACGTTTCCCTATATAAGCACATAAACGGCTAAAAAACAAACGTATCAAAAGCTCGCCATCGTCGTAGGTAGGTGCCGCAGAGGCTATTGACCCACCTCCGCTGCCAATTTATGGTAATCGACAACCATTACCACTTGGCACTTTCCAAGAGGTCCGTTTCCGTGACACTCGCGAAACGCCGGCTATTCTGAGAGCCCCATATACGCGCGCTGTTTTCGCGGGCTAGTTTGACAGCTTGCTTGGCGCGCTTTCGCGGGCAGCCTCGGCGCGTGGTTTAAAATGACACGCGACCGTACTTGAATTGATGCGGGGGTAATTATTATTATTGTTATCGGGTTTTGTCCATATGTGAATATGAGTACTTATACTTGTTTACGGATACTGCAGGATGCAATATACCGACGCGTTACATTAATTTGATGCCAACTTTCTGTAACACGTACAATAAATTTGTTTGGTGTTCACTTATAAAAGTTTTCGAATATTTATTTTAATTTTATAAATACAATGGATTTCTTTCATTATTCTCTCTGCACGTTTTCGGTATTTAACTAATTCGGAGACCTGAGCGAAAACGACATAACGCTAGTCACAAAAATCCTCGGACTTTACGTTGGAGTTAAAATATGAATTGTTTAAAAGTGTGTACACTTTTAAATTACAACTGCAGAGTTTTCAGTAGTTACACATAATGTAAATTGCCGGAGTCCAAAAAAACCCTCATATTGCATAATACACACCCCAGATGCACAGATTCAGTACGTCACCCCAAAAACATTTGTACAAAAAATAACGCAATTTTACTGTTTGGGGAGTGAAAAAAAAATCATGCACAGGTTATTTTTCATCAATTTGAAATGAAGTTTAAACCTCACGTAACATATTTATTAAATATACAGTTTTCGTATAAATTATCAAATGACGGAGCAAACTGCATTCATAACTCCGAACCATCAAAATCGCATAAGTCTCCTTTGCTTTTGGGGCGATGAGTAGAAATCACAATGCGAAAATAGAATACTACGTAAAATGCTATCGCCACATCGGCCGTAATACCTTACAATACACCAGAGTACACCAGAGACACTAGCGGAAAAACTTCCCAGACGCTGTAATAAAAAATAAAAAAGTAATTCGCGACTCTCGACTTGGACGGGCTACCTCTCCTCACCTTGATTCCTTACTGGTGTATTTTTAATTCAATATGTTGATGTTAATTGTCTAATCTAAGATATTTCCCTATAATAAACTACCTTCTGAATTAGGTATTAAGTCTTCTTATTATGCATGTTCCTCGAACGCCACAATTAATATTTACTATAATAACGTCGGCAACTCTACATTATAACGTCGGTCCAATGTCATTCGCGAATCTCAAAATCATAATTTCGAGATGCTGATGTTTGAGGTACTTGGACTGGTATCAAAAATGATTTAGGTTAATTTCCATCATATCTATGGATTTGATGGGTATTAAAGTATGTGAAGCTGGTTCATTAAGAACATTCATCAATTTTTGATGCCAGTTTCAAACCTCAATATCGCGAGGTGATGTTTTTGCAGATTCGAGACTTTGGCATTGGACCGACGGTATATCCCCAATTTTCTCAAACTTTTCTTTAAAAAAATAATTTAACCATATTCTGCTACAACAGTGCAAAGAGGCTAAACGTTATTTATGCATGGATACCTTGTCCGCCGACTTGGTGATTTGTTAATTGATCAGTCTCGTCGCGCCTGTTGACTGTTGACAGTGAGGCCATACGGGTGTCCGCAGTCTCCGAGATATCTCGTCATACATAACCTGCTCGCAACTGTTAACTTATTCATTCTTCTTATTCTGTGCGCCGAATAGGCGATCCATGGAATCAAGATAATGGTAACCGGACGGTCACTATTTTCATTAAAAATAAAATAAATTAAAATATAAACGTATAAATCAATATAATAATCTCGACCAGTTTTAGAAGTTTCCCTCGTCAGGAATGCTGGTTCAAAACAAATTTATAGATTTATATTATAATTAGG
Organism: Halesus radiatus; assembly: GCA_022606495.2. Taxonomy (NCBI): domain Eukaryota; kingdom Metazoa; phylum Arthropoda; class Insecta; order Trichoptera; family Limnephilidae; genus Halesus; species Halesus radiatus. Next base: position 4,724 of record JAHDVE020002970.1, on the reverse strand, counting down.
ACAAACCATAAAGTAAATGCTTTTTACGAAAAATAAATAAATTTTATAAATTAGAAAAACCATTAAGGGGAACGGCTGCGGTGCCTGTTTCATATAATAATGAATTTTGGATTGGAGGCCAAAATACCGATCCAAACTGAATGATTTTTTTTTTTAATTAAGGGTTTTGTAAATATCTAATACGGATGAGAAGTATTTTATTTATCTTTGTTGTTATGAAATATCGGCCATTAAAGGAATCGATTTTTCGCGATTTTAGAGGCATCTTTAACAATTATTTAGAGGCTAAAGGTGATTTAAAAAAAAATTTAACCCATCTGCTTTGAAAATATAATGAAATATAAAACCACTTTTATTTTTAAAATATTAAAATAAGCATTATGGTGGACTTTAAATTAAATTAAAAACGACAAATTTACGATGGAACACAAATTTGCCATACAGAATTTAAAATATCGACCCGACAAAACCTGTTTTTTAAATTGTTTTATTTTTATTTATGTAATCGTACTTACATAGCAAATGTGATATATATTCTAAAAAGTACGATAAACCCGGAAATAATTTTCTAAACAGCTTTTAAAAAAATGAAAAATGATTTTTTTTTCATGGCACATACTTAAAAAATTAAAACAAAAATAAATAAAACTCATCCGTACTTCATTACTAAACCTTTAATTAAAAAAATAGATCATTCCGTTTGGATGGGTATTTTGGCCTACAATCAAAAATTCAGTTTTATATGAAACAGGCACCGTAGCCGTTCCCCTTAATAGTCTCTCCTTCATAGTTAATTAAATATTATTAAGATTCAAACATTAAAAAAAAATCTCTAAAATTTATTTTTACAATAACTGTATTTGGAATATTATTAATATTAATTTTAATAATAATTACTGTTACTATGTAATATTTTATGCCTTGCTATTTTCCTGATTTTATTTAAATTAATAATAAAAATAATTTCTTTTATACATTTTTAACATAAATTTATTCTTTAATATTTTATTTATTTTTTTTTAGTTCATTTAAAATTGTCAGTTGTTAATTTTTGTTTATATTTGCAATTTATCTATTATTCCATTATTATGTTTATTATTTGTCTATACTTGTCATTAAATTTTAGTATGCTCTGTATCCTGATGAGGGAAGCTTCGCAAACGTGTTGACGTTTATATATTAAACAGTGGTTATAAATTTAAATACGTCCTTTTCAACGCATCACGACAATAACAACTAGCTTTAAGAGGAACGGCTGCGCGGCTTGTTTCATACAAAACTAAGCTAATGATGTTTTTTTTTATCTAGTACCGATTAATTAATTAATTAATTAATTAATTACAGAAGTAATTAATTTATTTTTGTTTTACATTATGAAATATGGGCTATTAAAGGAATTGATTCTCACGATTTTAGAGGCACCTTTAACAATTATTTGGGGGCTAACGGTGATCTAAAAAGAAAGTTTTACCCCGTCTGCTTTAAAATTATAATGAAATATAAAAATTAAAAAAATAAGCATTACATTGGACTTTAAATTAAATTAAAAACGACCAATTTACGTTGGAACACAAATTTGCCGTACATAATTTAAAATATCGACCCGACAAAACGTTATTATTTTTAATGTTTTGTTTTTATATTTTTATATACGTAATCATATTTGCATAGCAAATATAAAAATTTAAAAAAATATACGATAAACCCGCAAATAATTTTCTAAGTTGCCTTTAAAATCATGATTTTTTTTTCATGGCATAATTTAAAACAATAATAAATAAAATACTTCTCATTCGTACTAGATATTTACTAAGCCTTTAATTAAAAAATATATATATCATTTAGTTTGGATGGGTATTTTGGCGTCAAATTCAAAATTAAGTTATGTATGAAACAGGCAGCGCAGCCGTTCCTCTTAATACGAAGAGCACGAAACTTTTCCAGTGTGATTTATTAACAATTTCTAGCATAGATCGGAATTGAACAATCTTGTACTGAAAAGGCAATCCACTTTACCAATATTAACATTTGCTTGTAATGAATAAAGTCGTTATTAGTAATATCAAATATTACATCATGAAGAAGTTCAATTTGCAAACCGGTAATCACATTTATCAGAATGAATGCTCTTTTACTTACACTCATATTACACTCCAGGTGCATTCAAGATTGGTGTTATTCTAAATATGTTCATGTTTTACAAGATACAAGTACCAGGATTCATAAATATTTTCACCTCCAAAAAATCCAGTTGTTTTTCCTCCGAATTCATATGTTCAAATCAATATTTCTGATTTTGCTTATAATTTTCACTACTAGGTGCCATAACAAAACTTTGTAAAGTGCATTAAAGATATAAACAAAAAATAGAAAAGTGTCTTTGCAATACTTTACGCTGACACAGGAATGAAACGTGAGATCTCCCCAATAGTTAAAATCAAATAGCAAATGTTTAGATATCAAGAAAACGCAGGCCACAGTTGGTTTACCCTGAAACAATTGAATAAAAGCGAGTCCCAGTTTTCTGTTTTCCATCTCCATCTCCTGCCCACTATCTTCAGCCACACAATGTACCCCAATTGGGAATGCCATAATCCCACTGGTTCCAGACGGTTGGGAGTATATGTGACTCTTGTGCGGTACTTACATAAAAAAATATCTGTTGAAGCGATTAAAATTAGGATATTTTTTTGCAGATTTCAAATATTTGTTGCACGAATGTAGATTATTATATATGTATAACACATTTTAAATATTTCAAATTACAATCATTGCTTACAAAATTTAAATAAATAATAGTCGATCACGATTATTTTATTTATTATTTACAGTTTTACTAAAATACAGAAAAAGGCATTTTAGAGCCTCGAAAGGTGTTATTCATATCTCCAACATTGGAACACCTTTATATAAAATAAGGGACCATTTAATATCCACGCAGTGGGCAGGTGTACAGAGGAACCGCAGCGAGGTTCTCATGGTCATATTTTTAAGGGATGGTAAAAAAAAAAACAATATTAAAAATTAGTCTAAGTGAATGATACGGTGTCTGATATCATAGCGAGATAGTTTATAGTGGCTGAGGTAAGATTACAAAAATGCTTAGTAGAAGGAAATACAGCATGATTTTCTAACAGTTAACTATGATTATATGAACCTACGCCCGTCAGACATAAAACGTAATATATTTTTTTAATAAAACTCCTAATTAACCCTTCCCCTTTGGTCGCCATCCACTTATTTTACTATATATTTATGTATGTCTGTCATTATTTGGTATCTTATGTTAGTTTTAATATTGTCCTGGCGAAGGAAGGGTATTTTTTTTAAATGTAATGTAAATCAATGCCGAAACAGCTGTCAAAATAATAAAAACTAAATAATTCTTGCAGAACTTAATAATAACATTATTAAATTTGATTAACATTAAGTAAAAAAATGGAGTTCTACGAATTAAGCACAAAAACAATTAATAAAGGAAGGGTACTTTAAACAGGTTGATTAATGTATTACATCGAAGAGGTTTAAAGCGAATGTGTTCATATAAAACAAAATTCTTGTGTGAAAACGTACCAAAGTCCGAACAGCTTTCAACTATCTGGAGCCTGTGGGACTATGGAATTCGGAATTGAAGCATTTTGCGAAGATGAAGGTAGTGGGGAGGGGAAGGAGATGTGTAGGAGGAACATGGGGAAGAATCTGGCTACTCAGGTCACCAAACATGGCTAATGTCATTTTTACAAACGTATCGATTCTGAATGGTAGTCTTTCACAAGGGCGATACTGAGAGTATCTTCCACTCTGGTACGTGCCACAAATTTACTGGAGTGCTAGTTAGTGCTATGTATTATTATAGGACTGGAGATGTCAATGGCAGAGCGGTAAAATCCTTGGCCAGAAGTGGTTAAAATAATTCTTATTCTTGAACCAAAAAGACCTATAAAAGATTTCTTATACACCTGCAGTTCTGCTACCGGATGACTTGCTTTTTCAGATAATTTAGGGTTTGCATTAATATCCTTCCTTACTAATGGGAATTTTCGATTTAAAAAACACATTTTGTTTACTTAGTATTTAGTTGAGAAACCCCAAAATGTTTTGTTATTTTAATAGATTTTATCGTAAATTCGTTAGTGGAACGAATTTTACCTGCCTATTGAATTTTTAAATAAATATGATTTTTAGCTAAATCATGATTGTTTTTTTTTTTTAATAAAAATGTTGATAAATTCAACTTTGTTCTAGGTACCATGTCCTCACCACAGTCATAACTCATTTTAGGTTGATAAATAAAATACTGTCAGCGAAATTTAGTTAAAAAAATAGTTTTCGATCATAGAAAATAGAAACAGTGGAGATGAACAATGAACCAATATTAATATAAAACCGAACGCAAAAGTGTCGCCAACACCGTTCACCTACTAACATAACTGCATATCACACCTACGCACAGCCGCGCCTTTGTTTCAACCTACATACCAAATGCATAACTTTCATTAACTCCGGCGCTTTGATAGTTCGTGTAGTTTAGTCGAAGCTTACCTATAGTTGGCACACTTCCACGTGAAGCGAGCATATCTCGCTTTACCTTCATCGACATAGGATACAAGTATGTCGAACAGAGGGAAGTTACATCAAATGTATAATTTGATGAAATCGAAGGTTCCTACCTATCAATTTGAAAAACTGCAGTGGTCCGGTGACTCTCATGTATGGAATACACG
>JAHDVE020002969.1:0-10149 GCA_022606495.2 Halesus radiatus | reverse complement strand
GACCGATTGGAGTTGTAAAATATATTTGTATTACTCATAATGGTCTCGACAAGATTTCAAAAGAAAAACAGAAAAATTAATTGTTCTTGCAAAACAAAAGTTTCTGCTGTGAACTTCTTTTCAAGGGTCGAAAAGTGATAACCGTTTTCTGGGATAACATCTGGCCGATGGAAGTTGTATTTTAAATTTGTATAACTCTTATTGGTCTCGACCAGATTTCAAAAAGAAATCAGAAAAATTGTTTCTATTTGCAAAACAAAAGTTTCGTCGAGCTTCTTTTAAAGTCGGAATAACCGACAGTTTTCTTTGGCAACAACCTTGACCGATTGAGTTGTATTCAATTTACATAATACATTGGTCTCGACCATGTTAAAAAAAAATCTGAAAAATTATTTCTCTTTGCAAAATAAAAGTTTATTCTGGAAACATCTTTGCAAGGGTTGGAACATAACAAACAGTTTTCTTTGGCAACAACTGACAGATTGGAGTTGTATTCCAATTTTGTATAACACTTGTTGGTCTCGACCATATTTCAAAAAAAAAATCTGAAGAATTATTTCTCTTTGCAAAACAAAAGTTTCATCAGAAAACTTCTTTGCAAGGGTCGAAACATGACAAACAGTTTTCTGGGCAACATCTGACCGATTGGAGTTGTATTCCAAATTTGTATTACTCCTAACGGTGTCGACAAGATTTCATAAAAAAAAAACAGAAAAAATAATTGTCCTTGCAAAACAAAAGTTTCTGCTGTGAACTTCTTTGCAAGGGTCGAAAAGTGATAGCCGTTTTCTGGTGTAACATCTGGCCGATGGAAGTTGTATTTTGAATTTGTATAGCTCTTATTTGTCGCGACCAGATTTCAAAAAAAATTCAGAAAAATTATTTGTCTTTGCAAAACAGAAGTTTCGTCAGGAAACTTCTTTGCAAGGGTTGGAACATAACAAACAGTTTTCTTTTTTGCAACAGCTGACCGATTGGGTTGTATTCAATTTTGTATAACTCTTATTGGTCTCGACCAGATTTCAAAAAAAAATCAGAAATTTTTTTTCTATTTGCAAAACAAAAGTTTCGTCAGGAAACTTCTTTGCAAGGGTCGGAACATAACAAACAGTTTTCTTTGGCAACAACTGACCGATTGGAGTTGTATTCCAATTTTGTATAACACTTGTTCGTCTCGACCATATTTCAAAAAAAAAATGTGAAAAATTATTTCTCTTTGCAAAACAAAGTTTATTCTGGAAACATCTTTGCAAGGGTCGAAACATGACAAACAGTTTTCTGGGGCAACATCTGACCGATTGGAGTTGTATTCCAAATTTGTATTACTCCTAACGGTCTCGACAAGATTTCATAAAAAAAACAGAAAAAATAATTGTCCTTGCAAAACAAAAGTTTCTGCTGTGAACTTCTTTGCAAGGGTCGAAAAGTGATAACCGTTTTCTGGGGTAACATCTGGCCGAGGGACGTTGTATTTTAAAGATTTGTATAACTCTTGTTGTCGCCACCAGATTTCAAAAAAATCAGAAAAATTATTTCTCTTCGCAAAACAAAAAGTTTCCTCAAACTTCTTTGCAAGAGGTTGGAACATAACAAACAGTTTCTTTGTAATGACCGATTGGGTTGTATTCCCAATTTTGTGCATAACTCTTGTTGGTCTCGACCATATTCAAAAAATCTGAAAAAATTATTTCTCTTCATAAAACAAAAGTTTCTCAGGAAACTTCTTTGCAAGGGTTGGAACATAACAAACAGTTTTCTTTGGCAACAACTGACCGATTGGAGTTGTATTCCAATTTTGTATAACTCTTGTTGGTCTCGACCATATTTCAAAAAAAAAATCTGAAAAATTATTTCTCTTCGCAAAACAAAAGTTTCCTCAGGAAACTTCTTTGCAAGGGTTGGAACATAACAAAGTTTTCTTTGGCAACAACTGACCGATTGGAGTTGTATTCCAATTTTGTATAACATTTGTTGGTCTCGACCATATTTCAAAAAAAAAATCTGAAAAATTATTTCTCTTTGCAAAACAAAAGTTTCATCAGGAAACTTCTTTGCAAAGGTCGGAACATAGCAAACAGTTTTGTTTGGCAACATCTGACCGATTGGAGTTGTATTCCAAATTTGTATTATTCCTAACGGTCTTGACAAGATTTCATAAAAAAAAACAGAAAAACTAATTGTCCTTGCAAAACAAAAGTTTCTGCTGTGAACTTCTTTGCAATCGTCGAAAAGTGACAGCCATTTTCTGGGGTAACATATGGCCGATGGAAGTTGTATTTTGATTTGTATAGCTCTTATTTGTCGCGACCAGATTTCAAAAAAAATTCAGAAAAATTATTTCTCATCGCAAAACAAAAGTTTCCTCAAACTTCTTTTGCAAGGAGGTTGGAACATAACAAACAGTTTTTCTTTGGCAACAACTGACCGATTGGAGTTATTGATGATTTTATTATAACTCTTTGTTGGTCGCGACCATATTTCAAAAAAAAAATCTGAAAAATTATTTCTCTTCGCAAAACAAAAGTTTCCTCAGGAAACTTCTTTGCAAGGGTTGGAACATAATAAACAGTTTTCTTTGGCAACAACTGACCGATTGGAGTTGTATTCCAATTTTGTATAACTCTTGTTGGTCTCGACCATATTTCAAAAAAAAAATCTGAAAAATTATTTCTCTTCGCAAAACAAAAGTTTCCTCAGGAAACTTCTTTGCAAGGGTTGGAACATAACAAACAGTTTCTTTGGCAACAACTGACCGATTGGAGTTGTATTTCAAATTTGTATTACTCCTAACGGTCTCGACAAGATTTCATAAAAAAAAAAAAAAATTAGTTGTCCTTGCAAAACAAAAGTTTATTCTGGAAACATCTTTGCAAAGTTAAAAACATCACAAACAGTTTTTCTGGGGCAACATCAGGCAGATTGGGTTGTATTTCAAATTTGTATTACTCCTAACGGTCTCGACAAGATTTCATAAAAAACAAAAAATAATAATTGTCCTTGCAAAACAAAAGTTTCTGCTGTGAACTTCTTTGCAAGGGTCGAAAAGTGATAGCCGTTTTCAGGGGTAACATCTGGCCGATGGAAGTTGTATTTTAAATTTGTATAACTCTTATTGGTCTCGACCAGATTTCAAAAAAAAATCAGAAAAATTATTTGTCTTTGCAAAACAAAGTTTCGTCAGGAAACTTCTTTGCAAGGGTCGGAACATAACAAACAGTTTTCTTTGGCAACAACTGACCAATTGGAGTTATATTCCAATTTTGTATAACTCTTGTTGGTCTCGACCATATTTCAAAAAAAAAATCTGAAAAATTATTTCTCTTTGCAAAACAAAAGTTAATTCTGGAAACATCCCTGCAAGGGTCGAAACATGACAAACAGTTTTCTGGGGCAACATCTGACCGATTGGAGTTGTATTCCAAATTTGTATTACTACTAACGATGTCGACAAGATTTCATAAAAAAAAAACCAAAAGAATAATTGTCCTTGCAAAACAAAAGTTTCTGCTGTGAACTTCTTTGCAAGGCTCGAAAAGTGACAGCCATTTTCTGGGGTAACATCTGGCCGATTGAAGTAGTATTTTAAATTTGTATAGCTCTTATTTGTCGCGACCAGATTTCAAAAAAATTCAGAAAAATTATTTCTCTTCGCAAAACAAAAGTTTCCTCAGGAAACTTCTTTGCATGGGTTGGAACATAACAAACAGTTTTCTTTGGCAACAACTGACCGATTGGAGTTGTATTTAAATTTTGTATAACTCTTGTTGGTCTCGACCATATTTAAAAAAAAAATTCAGAAAAATTATTTCTCTTCGGAAAACAAAAGTTTCCTCAGGAAACTTCTTTGCAAGGGTTGGAACATAACAAACAGTTTTCTTTTGCAACAACTGACCGATTGGAGTTGTATTCCAATTTTGTATTACTCCTAACGGTCTTGACAAGATTTCATAAAAAAAAAACAGAAAAATTAATTGTCCTTGCAAAACAAAAGTTTCTGCTGTGAACTTCTTTGCAAGGCTCGAAAAGTGACAGCCATTTTCTGAGGTAACATATGGCCGATGGAAGTTGTATTTTGAATTTGTATAGCTCTTATTTGTCGCGACCAGATTTCAAAAAAAATTCAGAAAAATTATTTCTCATCGCAAGACAAAAGTTTCCTCAGGAAACTTCTTTGCAAGGGTTGGAACATAACAAACAGTTTTCTTTTGCAACAACTGACCATTTGGAGTTGTATTCCAATTTTGTATAACTCTTGTTGGTCTCGACCATATTTCAAAAAAAAAATCTGAAAAATTATTTCTCTTCGCAAAACAAAAGTTTCCTCAGGAAACTTCTTTGCAAGGGATGGAACATAACAAACAGTTTTCTTTGGCAACAACTGACCGATTGGAGTTGTATTTCAAATTTGTATTACTCCTAACGGTCTCGACAAGATTTCATAAAAAAAACAGAAAAATTAATTGTCCTTGCAAAACAAAAGTTTCTGCTGTGAACTTCTTTGCATGCTCGAAAAGTGACAACCATTTTCTGGGGTAACATCTGGCCGATGGAAGTTCTATTTTGAATTTGTATAGCTCTTATTTGTCGCGACCAGATTTCAAAAAAATTCAGAAAAATTATTTCTCTTCGCAAAACAAAAGTTTCCTCAGGAAACTTCTTTTCAAGGGTTGGAACATAACAAACAGTTTTCTTTTGCAACAACTGACCGATTGAAGTTGTATTCCAATTTTGTATAACTCTTGTTGGTCTCGACCATATTTCAAAAAAAAAAATTGAAAAATTATTTCTCTTCGCAAAACAAAAGTTTCCTCAGGAAACTTCTTTGCAAGGGTTGGAACATAACAAACAGTTTTCTTTGGCAACATCTGACCGATTGGAGTTGTATTCCAAATTTGTATTACTCCTAACGATGTCGACAAGATTTCATAAAAAAAAAACCAAAAAAATAATTGTCGTTGCAAAACAAAAGTTTCTGCTGTGAACTTCTTTGCAAGGCTCGAAAAGTGACAGCCATTTTCTGGGGTAACATCTGGCCGATGGAAGTTGTATTTTAAATTTGTATAACTCTTATTGGTCTCGACCAGATTTCAAAAAAAAATCAGAAAAATTATTTGTCTTTGCAAAACAAAAGTTTCCTCAGGAAACTTCTTTGCAAGGGTCGGAACATAACAAACAGTATTCTTTGGCAACAACTGACCGATTGGAGTTGTATTCCAATTTTGTATAACTCTTGTTGGTCTCGACCATATTTAAAAAAAAAAATCTGAAAAATTATTTCTCTTTGCAAAACAAAAGTTTATTCTGGAAACATCTTTGCAAGGGTCGGAACATAATAAACAGTTTTCTTTGGCAACAACTGACCGATTGGAGTTGTATTCCAATTTTGTATAACACTTGTTGGTCTCGACCATATTTCAAAAAAAAACCTGAAGAATTATTTCTCTTTGCAAAACAAAAGTTTATTCTGGAAACTTCCCTGCAAGGGTCGAAACATGACAAACAGTTTTCTGGGCAACATCTGACCGATTGGAGTTGTATTCCAAATTTGTATTACTCCTAACGGTGTCGACAAGATTTCATAAAAAAAAACCAATAAAATAATTGTCCTTGCAAAACAAAAGTTTCTGCTGTGAACTTCTTTGCAAGGATCGAAAAGTGACAGCCATTTTCTGGGTAACATCTGGCCGATGGAAGTTGTATTACATATTTGTATTACCCTTAACGGTCTCGACAAGATTTCAAAAAAATTCAGAAAAATTATTTCTCATAGCAAAACAAAAGTTTCCTCAGGAAACTTCTTCGCAAGGGTCGGAACAAAACAAACAGTTTTCTTTGGCAACAACTGACCGATTGGAGTTGTATTCCAATTTTGTATAACTCTTGTTGGTCTCGACCATATTTCAAAAAAAAAATCTGAAAAATTATTTCTCTTCGCAAAACAAAAGTTTTCTCAGGAAACTTCTTTGCAAGGGTTGGAACATAACAAACAGTTTTCTTTTGCAACAACTGACCGATTTGAGTTGTATTCCAATTTTGTATAACTGTTGTTGGTCTCGACCATATTTAAAAAAAAAAATCAGAAAAATTATTTGTCTTTGCAAAACAAAAGTTTATTCTGGAAACATCTTTGCAAGGGTCGAAACATGACAAACAGTTTTCTGGGGCAACATCTGACCGATTGGAGTTGTATTCCAAATTTGTATAACACTTGTTGGTCTCGACCATATTTCAAAAAAAAAATCTGAAGAATTATTTCTCTTTGCAAAACAAAAGTTTATTCTGGAAACTTCCCTGCAAGGGTGGAAACATGACAAACAGTTTTCTGGGCAACATCTGACCGATTGGAGTTGTATTCCAAATTTGTATTACTCCTAACGGTGTCGACAAGATTTCATAAAAAAAAAACCAATAAAATAATTGTCCTTGCAAAACAAAAGTTTCTGCTGCGAACTTCTTTGCAAGGCTTGAAAAGTGACAGCCATTTTCTGGGGTAACATCTGGCCGATTGAAGTAGTATTTTAAATTTGTATAGCTCTTATTTGTCGCGACCAGATTTCAAAAAAATTCAGAAAAATTATTTCTCTTCGCAAAACAAAAGTTTCCTCAGGAAACTTCTTCGCAAGGGTTGGAACATAACAAACAGTTTTCTTTTGCAACAACTGACCGATTGGAGTTGTATTCCAATTTTGTATAACTCTTGTTGGTCTCGACCATATTTAAAAAAAAAAATCTGAAAAATTATTTCTCTTTGCAAAACAAAAGTTTCATCAGGAAACTTCTTTGCAAAGGTCGGAACATAGCAAACAGTTTTCTTTGGCAACATCTGACCGATTGAAGTTGTATTCCAAATTTGTATTACTCCTAACGATGTCGAGAAGATTTCATAAAAAAAAAACCAAAAAAATAATTGTCCTTGCAAAACAAAAGTTTCTGCTGTGAACTTCTTTGCAAGGCTCGAAAAGTGACAGCCATTTTCTGGGGTAACATCTGGCCGATGGAAGTTGTATTTTAAATTTGTATAACTCTTATTGGTCTCGACCAGATTTCAAAAAAAATCAGAAAAATTATTTCTCTTTCTTCGCAAAACAAAAAGTTTCCTCAGGAAACTTCTTTGCAAGGGTTGGAACATAACAAACAGTTTTTGGCACAACTGACCGATTGAGTTGTATTTCAAATTTGTATTACTCCTAACGGTCTCGACAAGATTTCGCTAAAAAAAATTAATTGTCCTTGCAAAAACAAAAAGTTTATTCTGGAAACTTCTTTGCAAGGGTCGGAACAGAACAAACAGTTTTCTTTGGCAACAACTGACCGATTTGAGTTGTATTCCAAATTTGTATAACTCTTGTTGGTCTCGACCAGATTTCAAAAAAAAATCAGAAAATTTTTTCTCTTTGCAAAACAAAAGTTTCCTCAGGAAACTTCTTTGGAAGGGTCGGAACATAACAAACAGTTTCTTTGGCAACAACTGACCGATTGGAGTTGTATTCCAATTTTGTATAACTCTTGTTGGTCTCGACCATATTTCAAAAAAAAATCTGAAAAATTATTTCTCTTTGCAAAACAAATGTTTATTCTGGAACCATCTTTGCAAGGGTCGGAACATAACAAACAGTTTTCTTTGGCAACAACTGACCGATTGGAGTTGTATTCCAATTTTGTATAACACTTGTTGGTCTCGACCATATTTCAAAAAAAAAAATCTGAAAATTATTTCTCTTTGCAAAACAAAAGTTTATTCTGGAAACATCTTTGCAAGGGTGGAAACATGACAAACATTTATCTGGGGCAACTACTGACCGATTGGAGTTGTATTCCAATTTTGTATAACACTTGTTGGTCTCGACCATATTTCAAAAAAAAAATCTGAAAAATTATTTCTCTTTGCAAAACAAAAGTTTCATCAGGAAACTTCATTGCAAAGGTCGGAACATAGCAAACAGTTTTCTTTGGCAACATCTGACCGATTGGAGTTGTATTCCAAATTTGTATTACTCCTAACGGTGTCGACAAGATTTCATAAAAAAAAAACAGAAAAAATAATTGTCCTTGCAAAACAAAAGTTTCTGCTGTGAACTTCTTTGCAAGGCTCGAAAAGTGACAGCCATTTTCTGGGTTAACATATGGCCGATGGAAGTTGTATTTTGATTTGTATAGCTCTTATTTGTCGCGAACAGATTTCAAAAAAAATTCAGAAAAATTATTTCTCATCGCAAAACAAAAGTTTCCTCAGGAAACTTCTTTGCAAGGGTCGGAACATAACAAACAGTTTTCTTTGGCAACAACTGACCGATTGGAGTTGTATTCCAATTTTGTATAACTCTTGTTGGTCTCAACCATATTTAAAAAAAAAAATCTGGAAAATTATTTCTCTTTGCAAAACAAAAGTTTATTCTGGAAACATCTTTGCAAGGGTCGAAACATGACAAACAGTTTTCTGGGGCAACATCTGACCGATTGGAGTTGTATTTCAAATTTGTATTACTCCTAACGGTCTCGATAAGATTTCATAAAAAAAAAACAGAAAAATTAATTGTCCTTGCAAAACAAAAGTTTCTGCTGTGAACTTCTTTGCAAGACTCGAAAAGTGACAGCCATTTTCTGGGGTAATATATGGCCGATGGAAGTTGTATTTTGAATTTGTATAGCTCTTATTTGTCGCGACCAGATTTCAAAAAAAATTCAGAAAAATTATTTCTCTTCGCAAAACAAAAGTTTCCTCAGGAAACTTCTTTGCAAGGGTTGGAACATAACTAACAGTTTTCTTTGGCAACAACCGACCGATTGGAGTTGTATTCCAATTTTATATAACTCTTGTTGGTCTCGACCATATTTCCAAAAAAAAATCTGAAAAATTATTTCTCTTCGCAAAACAAAAGTTTCCTCAGGAAACTTCTTTGCAAGGGTTGGAACATAACAAACAGTTTCCTTTGGCAACAACTGACCGATTGGAGTTGTATTCCAATTTTGTATAACACTTGTTGGTCTCGACCATATTTCAAAAAAAAAAATCTGAAAAATTATTTCTCTTTGCAAAACAAAAGTTTATTCTGGAAACATCTTTGCAAGGGTCGTAACATGACAAACAGTTTTCTGGGGCAACATCTGACCGATTGGAGTTGTATTCCAAATTTGTATTAATCCTAACGGTCTCGACAAGATTTCATAAAAAAAACAGGAAAATTAATTGTCCTTTCAAAACAAAAGTTTCTGCTGTGAACTTCTTTGCAAGGGTCGAAAAGTGATAGCCGTTATCTGGGGTAACATCTGGTCGATGGAAGTTGTATTTTAAATTTGTATAACTCTTATTGGTCTCGACCAGATTTCAAAAAAAATCAGAAAAATTATTTGTCTTTGCAAAACAAAAGTTTCGTCAGGAAACTTCTTTGCAAGGGTCGGAACATAACAAACCGTTTTCTTTGGCAACAACTGACCGATTGGAGTTGTATTCCAATTTTGTATAACTCTTGTTGGTCTCGACCATATTTCAAAAAAAAAATCTGAAAAATTATTTCTCTTTGCAAAACAAAAGTTTATTCTGGAAATATCTTTGCAAGGGTCGGAACATAACAAACAGTTTTCTTTGGCAACAACTGACCGATTGGAGTTGTATTCCAATTTTGTATAACACTTGTTGGTCTCGACCATATTTCAAAAAAAAAAATCTGAAAAATTATTTCTCTTTGCAAAACAAAAGTTTATTCTGGAAACATCTTTGCAAGGGTCGAAACATGACAAACAGTTTTCTGGGGCAACATCTGACCGATTGGAGTAGTATTCCAAATTTGTATTACTCCTAACGGTGTCGACAAGATTTCATAAAAAAAAAACCAAAAGAATAATCGTCCTTGCAAAACAAAAGTTTCTGCTGTGAACTTCTTTGCAAGGCTCGAAAAGTGACAGCCATTTTCTGGGGTAACATCTGGCCGATTGAAGTAGTATTATAAATTTGTATAGCTCTTATTTGTCGCGACCAGATTTCAAAAAAAATTCAGAAAAATTATTTCTCTTCGCAAAACAAAAGTTTCCTCAGGAAACTTCTTTGCCATTGTTGGAACATAACAGTTTTCTTTGGCAACAACTGACCGATTGGAGTTGTATTCCAATTTTGTATAACACTTGTTGGTCTCGACCATATTTCAAAATAAA
>JAHDVE020002968.1:0-17396 GCA_022606495.2 Halesus radiatus | reverse complement strand
CAGTCTTTAATTCGTTTTACTATGCATTTGTCATCTTCTAATATTCTGATGTTTTCCAAAAGGCTGTTAAAGTATTTTTTTCTTAGATATGTGATTCTGTGATGGGAATATGTGTTTTTAGTGTGTACGACTTTCAGTTAGGAAACTACGATTTTATTTTTCTTTTATTATGAATTATTTAGTTTTTTCGAACTAGATCGCTATATTTAAACTTTTCAATTACGGTGCTAAAATAAAAACGTGAGTTCCGGTGTTGGGTATTGAGCATACGATAAATAATTTGCCATTTTAAAACGGAAAAATAAGAACATTCATAGCTAATCCCCTTAATTATTTATAATTGATGTAAAAAATTATAATAATTGAGATTTATTTGCTGAAAACATTAAAGCAGCATGTGGTAACGCTCACGGAACGGGCACAGGTGGACTCTGGTTGTAAGACCGAGAGCTACTGCCGACTGAGAACATTGAGCTCCTCGCGCTTCCACAGTAAAGTATGCAAGAGTGAGATGCGAATATATTATCGCGCTTCCCGCACACTCTTCACGTATCGTCAAGACCCAAGGTCGAGGCACTCCCATCGCAGTAGTTTATACGCGAATTTGTTTCCGATGTTCACAAAATACCTCCGATGTACCCGATGAGTTCTGTTATAATTAATATCCTTTTTTAAATCAATGCGTAAATATATTATGGAAAAACACCTAAAATCTTAACCATGTATTTATTATATTTATAGGGATATTGATGGTTATTAGAAGCAACGTGTAGAAGATACCCATCATAGGGAAGGGAGGGTTAATGATTGAAATTCTTCAAAAAAATTAAAGGTCGCCGTTAAACGCCGATTATTGGTCCAGACATTACCTTTAAAAATTGTTAACCTAAAAATATTTTTCGATGGGCAGCTAAGATATTGAAATCAAGCATTCCTGTGAGGAGTCAGGATGGATGTAGGAATGGATAATATATATACTCTTTCATATAAAGGTAACGCATACACCTCTTTTGCACTCTTTCTATTTCAAGGATACGGTTCTACTCAGAAGAAACCCAAACAATGGAACTATATTCCAGGACACTATGAACAAGTGCTTCATGCATCACTTACCATAGCCAACCACTTGGGGTGACCAATGGCAGAGGTGTTGGTTACCCAATGAATAATAGTTCCTGGGCCGACCGTTCCCACACCCGCCTCCCACATTGGAAATTTCTTTAAAAAAAATGGTTTACATAAAACATTTCTTATTCGTTATATATCGCAATCGATACCACATCGATTAGATTAGTGACCAGATCTGAATAGCGATATACTTTACCACCTTTTTCTTCCCATCCCCTTCCGTCTTCAATGCCTTAAGCCTCACGACATACTCCAATTGGGGAGGCTATAGTCTCACTGCCTCAAGACGTTTGCGAGCAGTTGGGACTCTTGTGTGGTACGTTATTTGTTGTGGCATTATTAATAAAATTAATGAAAAATACATTGTGTACACCACTGTTTTCTTTGTCGACCTTCGCATTTGTAATACGGTTTTTTAATATTTCTCTATACTTATCATTATGTCTTAGTATACTGTGTATCCTGATGAGGGAGCTTCGCTTCCGAAACATGTTGATTTTTATATATTAAACAATGGTGTACACAAAGTATTTCTAATTATAGTTCAATTTGCCCACGACGGGTTTCTAACGGGCGTCCTCTGGGTCCGGTGTCAAGGAGCTAACCGCTTTGCCAAGAGATCACATTCACAATCACAATTCAACATATAAACTATACATTCTTTCTATATACACTCAAAATAAATACCATACAAAACAGAAGAAAAATAACGGACTTAACTTTTTTTATTTAAAATTGTTTATTCCGTATCAGACTGTTGTGAACTCTTGCAACTAATCAACTTCAAAGTACCTCATCGACAAACTCGGCAAAATATGTTATTCTGTAACAATAATTCTGGGACTAACTACCAAATACATGCACCTATTTCTCGTCTACATATAAGAGGTCTGTTCAAAAGCAAAGGTGAATTTTGGATTTTCGTGGGCTGTGTACATTCGATTATCGATTTTTTTTTGTTATATTGGTACACATATGTTTATCATATGTTAGCATTATCAGCCATTTTAGATTAGTGGTTTGTTTTTGACAACTGGAAAGGTTAGTCACGTTTTTGTGTGTTCTTCGATTTTTTACTCTTGAAAAATATAGTATTCCATCGGGATGATTGGGCCTTGGTTTCGACGTCATAACCATATACCCACGTTTGATCACCACTTATGACCCTCTTGAGCAAATCTGGATCGTCGTTGACGTCATTCAACAACTTCTGAGCGATACTAATTCGACGTTGATTTTGCTCAAAATTTAGCAATTTCGGAACAAACTTCGCTGCCACACGTTTCATGCCCAAAACATCCGAGAAATTTGCATGGCATGAGCCGATTGATATGCCAACATCCTCTGCAACTTCCCTAATAGTGATTCGACGATTTTCCAAAACCATTTTCTTCACCGTTTCGATGTTTTCATCGTTTGTTGATGTGGTTGAAACTCCAGGACGCTCATCGTCATTAACATCTTCTCGGCCTTCTGTAAAGCACTTGTACCACTTATAAACACTTTTTGAGACAAAGTAGACTCGCCGAATGCCACAGTCAACATTTTAAGTGCGTTGGAGCACTTTATTCCATTTTTAACGCAAAATTTAATACATATTCTTTGACCATTTTTTTCAAAAGTAAAAAATCGAAGAACACACAAAAACGTGAGTAATCTTTCTAGTTGTCAAAAACAAACCACTAATCCAAAATAGCTGATAATGCTAAAATATGATAATCATATGTGTACCAATAAAACAAAAACAAAACATCGATAATCTAATATACACAGCCTGCGAAAATTCAAATTTCACCTTTGCCTTTGAACAGACCTCGTACATGGAAGTAAATTCACTTCTGCTATAGATATATTTAATATAGTTTACCCATGTTTAAGAGATACCTGAATGATATTTTTAACGATTATAAGATCACGGCAAGGAAGCTATTGTATAATTATTGCATAACATGTTCCTCTCTTTTCTTTCTCCGCATCATGTACTTTATGTATTATTCAATTTCATACATTTTTACATCATCCGAAATATAAAAACAAGTTGAGTTTTTTTTCACAATGTCATGCACTCATATTATATTATTGCATATTATGTATCATGTAGGTCGCTATGTTTTTTTTAAAGGTATTATCTACAAATTGAAAACCATTCCCTTTATAAATCTGTGTCATGCACTTATACATTATTATACATACATATATATCATTCAATTTAATTCGATTCTTTATTCCTTTTATACATTTTAAGTCATTTTTAAAGATATTTTTAAATAAGACAGTGTTTACAAGATCCAAATACTTACAAAAAATAATAAAAATTAAAAGAAAGGCGGTAGATATACACAATCTTAGTAAATTGCATACAACACATACTGGTATTATACAAGTAGCAACAAAGCTTTATGTTTAAACGCAGCTTCATTGATGCTAAATATGTCCATATCCGAAGTGATTCTATTTAACAGTAAGATTGACCTCCTCACCGGTATGACCATTGGCAAGTTGGTCCTGCAGGCCGGGAGATAAAACAGTCTATGCTGTCGGTGATGGAGATAACCATCGGGAACATAGAAATGAAAGCTCTCCATGATAGCCGAATTTTCGAACCATCCGCGAATCAGTCTGAAGAAATGTGTAACAATGTGTACATCCCTTCTGACCTGCAGACGGTTCATTCCGAGCATACCTAAGAGAAAGTCGGTAGGATAGAGCCACGGGTAGTAGCCATTCTCCCTCAGGTAGAGAAATCTCAAAAAATTCTTCTGAACTCTCTCCAACATGAGGGAATATATTACACTTATATACCAACTATACATCATGTTCTTTTTTTGTTGTTAACTTAAAACCTTTTTTTTTCTTCTGTGCCCAAAATCATTTAAATGTTAAAATATGTAAAAGCCCATCGAGGCGTTAAAAATTAATACATAAATAAAGCAAATTAATAATATTCTACCGATGCTTGCAGGCTGCCGTGGGAAACGGAGACCCCGACTTTCCAGCCGACATCAACTGGTACTGCGGTGGGAGTCTCATCAGTGAACTGTGGGTCCTCACAGCGGCACATTGTATGAGCGCGTCGGTGGGAGGGTAAGGTTACCACCGTCCTCTTACATTTCATTCGTAGCCTCTTTGCTGAGGTTTGTGGCCACCCCTCCAATTTCCGTGATGAACCTCCATCTTTTCTTCTCCAGTATCCGCGGCCCTGTCTTCCATAGAGGTCCGCGGACGCCGAAGTTTCGGCCGCCTGCGATATTTGGTCACTCCACCTCATTATTGATCTTGATCTGCTTCTCCAGACTCCAGACATAGTAAATATTGTGTTTTCTCTTTGTGTCTTTAGAGTATGTATTTATAGCGTTTTTGTCATTAGCCCAATCCACAGTACTGTTAGTGAGAAGTGCTCTTTTGTAAAATGTAATTCTGGTGTGCTTCACATTGTGAGTAGTTTCTTTGTGTGCCATTTATTATTGTTTCCTTTGGTTACGATCTATTTTGGAACCATTTCATCGATGTATTTTTTAAAGTTTAATACCATCTTTTCAGCTTTTTTGTATTGTATTGTAAAATTTTTGTGTACAGTGTCGGGGAACATTTCTACCTCTTCCTGTGTCAACTGTGGTTAGAGGTGCATAAATGTGGAGATAATCTTCTCTACCCAGTGAGCGGGCTGCCTTTTGCTGCTGTAGGGCTTTTATTTATTTTTATTTCAATGAATTTTAAACTGTGTTTTATGTGCTAGCAGCACTTGCTAATAGCAACTTACATTTAATATTTAAACCCGCTTACTAAAATAATTGAGTGTACGAGTATAAGATGGAATTTGGGTGGAAACGGAGGAGGTCGGTCGTGGAAGTCCAGCTGCCGACGTTGGAGATGGGGGGATTCGAGTTCGATTATAATTTGAAGTAAAACGTTTTGGATAAATATATTATACGTTTTCGTAGTGGAGTAGTCAACAACAGTACGATCATAACAGCAGTAATCGTTTGTTCCAGGTCTGTGTCACATGTACGCCTTGGAGCAACTGACCTCAAGACTCCCCCAACAATAGACAACCTTTACACTGTGATTTTGCCTGTGAAACATCCCGACTACAAGCGACCAAGTCAATACAATGATATTGGCCTGTTAAAACTAAACAGAAGGTAAGTTTGCTAGCAATCTGACGAATAGATGGAGACGGTTTGCATAGCTCCCGTGAGCACTCATTCATTGTGCTATCTCCCATTTTACCTTATTCCTTTAATAATAATAATTTGATTACTTCTATAGCGCCGTTTTCGTTGGAAAATCACCTCACCACGCTTTACAATTAGTTAAATAACATATCACTTGACGTACAGCCAATACCTTACAGCTAAAATTTATCACTAATGACTTACAACTAAGACTTATGGCTAGGGGTTAACTACTGTGACTTATAATTAGTGACTTACATTTTTGGCTTATGGTAAGTAGGTATGACTAGAATATAAACCTAACACATATATAAACCTAGTACATATTTAAAACTAATACATATCTATGACCAAGTGCATATTTTATATACAATACTGCAAAATGGCTTACAACTATGGCTTAAAACTAGAGTCTTACAACTAACATACCTGTTTATAATAATATAAATACCTGTTATGATTATTGCTTGTGCTGTCAGTGGTAAAGCACACAAAAGTAGAAGTGTAATAATTGTTATTGAAATTAAAGAAGGTAATCTGGGCGATAGAAGGTAAATAGGTATATAAGTTACCGGTCAGTGCCTGAGTTGGCATCGCGTTTGGGTCTCACCCAGGCGTCGTGAGTTCAATTCTTCGGCTGGCTCTATTACGACACAAGCAACATCTTCCGCTTACTGTGATGGTAGTAGGAGATTTTACTATAAGGCCACTCTCTGATGGTCCGGTAGAGAATCGACATAAACCGGGTGCTGCAAAAATGCAGGAAATGTTTCGCGATATTTCCTCCATCGACTCTCTGACGGGTCTGCGGTGATTTGTAGCTGCCAGTAAATTGTCGGTATTGCAGATTTCTGTAATGTTTACCGCCGAATGTTATAGGATCTGTCAAACTCAAGATCGAAAAATGTCGGGGGAATCAAGTGAAGACGAGGCTTTGGTATCCTATTTAGCCCACTCTCTGACGGTCCGGTAGGGAATCGTCAAGGTTTTAGGTCCACCTCTACATCGAACGTAACATTAATTATAGGTTATTTATTGCTGCCACAGAACTGTCCAGAGATGATGTCAGATTCCAGCAAATGTACCGAATGTCAAAAAAAAAATTCCAAGAACTGGTCCAGCCCGTTACTCCATATATACGAAGTCTTCCTATTGCACGTTATAAAGGCGTGCTTATTTCTCTACCTCCATTATTAGCCGAAAATTCATACCGCTCTATGTTTGAAATCAAAGGATGAATGACGCGTAAACGATCGAAACGCAGTGCATAGATTTACTGGGGACGTGTTTACCTGGAAGCTACTGAATTGTTGTCCCGCTTGCGGTATAACGGAAGTACGTCGCGCCGCTCCCGCTTGCTCCACGAGTCGTGAGTTAGCGCCCATTGAAATGTATGGCGCAGTGTCCTGTCGGTATTAAGCATGAGGTTTATGCCGATTCCCTACTGGACCGTCAGAGAGTGTCCTAATCTCTCTAGCTAGGGATACCAGTGCAGTATGCAGCAATATCTTCTAGTTTTTTTTGTTTTTTTTTTTATATAATTTAAGTTATTTGTACAATTAATCTTACAAAATAACTAATTATAACAATTATACTATTACATATAGATAATGATAATTTAAAAACTTTTAGATTTTTTCTTATTTAACTTAATATGTTTCTTACAATCTATTTTAAATTTATTAACTGGTGTAAATTTGATTGGGTCCGGCAGAGCATTATAGCATTTCAATCCTTTAAAGAATATACTATTTTGCGTATTGGCTTTGTTCTTTTTCGGTAGCCTAATTTCCTTACACGTTCTTGTATTATGTCTGTGAATGTCCACGTTGTAAATAATTTTGTTGGAGAAATATATTGGCAACAATTTTTTTTCTGATTTTATGTTTAAAAATCAATACGTTCAATGTCAGTATTTGTTTTGCTGTTAGTCAATCTGTACCAGACATAATCTCGCACACAAGCGAACTGTAGAGGCCGACTGAGCCCAATCTACGGAGTGAGGCTGGGAGGGGAGGTAGCACTCCTACCGTTCCTTTTGCAAGGAGGAACGGTACTGATGACAACGACTTTTGTTAACCTTGTCCGAGGCAGTTGCTTATTGGGTCCAGTCCGAGGCAGTAGTCCGATGGGGGTAAGCAGTGGTCAAAGTAAAACAAGGCGGGTGGTTCAGAAGTCAGAGGTGGAGATAGAGAAGTACTTGTCAGGCTGGCGGTCGAATGCTAACTGCCGCAAACTGGCGTTTGCAGGCTATTTATGGCGGTCTACCAAGCGCAGACTGCCGGTGTTGTGTGGATGCCTGACAAGTCTGTCTCCCTCCCACTAGCTATACCGCTCTAACGTTTTTATTCAGTCATTTAAGTAAGAGCGGTCGGTGGAGAACAAGCTCGCCACAGACCGCCCGTTACATATATTAACAAACAATATTTTAATCACAAGTGTGCCGCGTCACAACATTCCGGGAGAGGCGGGACGTCCGATACACAATCTAACGAATAGGTGCCGCCAAAATCTACTAAATTATATTTTATAAGGTTTTTACTTGGCTGTAATGTGTCTACTTGTTTCTCTCAGGGTCATTTTCTCTAAGGATGTCAGACCTGCCTGCCTCCATACCGGGGAACCCGTCAATGACGAGAAGGCTCTGGTGACTGGCTGGGGCGCCAACCAGACTCGTGGAGCTATGATCAATATTCTGCAGAAGGTACGCTTCCATGTTTCAAAGGGTTCTATTACGCAGTGACAAAACATAGGATTGGAGTAAAATTAATAAAAGTGAGAAAAAAACACCTGACCGAACTATTATACAATCTTATTCTATTTTGTTACTACTGTTTCATTATTTTACCGTTACAAAGACGAATATCAGAAAGACACTGGCGTGTAAGTTGGACTAGGCATTTTGTATTTCGACGGTCTCCGTGGTTGAGTGGTTACGATCCATGGCTACGAATTCGAAGGTCGCGGGTACATATTTTTTTAATATATATTTGCGACATGTTCCAGAGTGGTGGATAGTGTCAGAATCGCCTTGGTGAGAGACCACCATTCAGAATCGAAACTTTGCTTGAAATGGCTTTAGCCTTGTTTGGTGACAAGATCTGAATAGTCGGGTTCTTCCCCACCTTCCTCTTACCCATCTCCTTATCCTCCTCAGTACCTTCAGCCTCACAAAATACCCCAATTGGGGATACCATAGTCTCTTAAACAATCAAAGTGTTTTATGTTTCTTCGATGGCAGATTTGTTTTTCGTATAGGCTGAACTCGCTTTTAGCTTTCGTGCATTGTGAAATTTAAAAAAAAAAAGAAATTCCCGTTGAGATAAAGGAATATTTCCGTTATTCAGAGACATATTATTGCCAGTCCACATTTTCAATATATTTAGTTTTTGGTACATATCGAATTGAAGGTTCAAATCTGCATAGTGACATACTATGGCAGGTCTGTTAGCATTGAAAAACGAAATAATTTATACTATTGTATGAAGCACTTTGTGATTAATCATTATAATCAAATTAAACAATCAAACTTTATTTATTTTTCACGCCTACCGGTTTCGGAACAACCGATCCATCACCAGGAAGTAAATACTATTTCTTGTATTTTTTCGGCATTCACTAAATAGCAATTTCTAGACATTTTGTTTGGAAGTTTTATTTACTATGTACTTTTGCTATTTTTAAATGATTAAATTCGCTACCGGTTTCGACACAACCGTGCCATTGATGAGCGTTCTTAAAACTCACAGAAACAAGTACAGAAACAAAATTAGTCACCATTAGCTGAGGGTAGAGGAAGTGGTGATTTGGAGGGCGGTGGGAGGAGTCAAAGTTAATAGGAACCTTTGCTAACCATGTTTCCTATTAACTTTGACTCCTCCCACCGCCCACGCCCCTCCAAATCACCACTCCCTCTACCCTCACCTACTATTGACTAATTTTGTTGGGGGCTTAGTGGGGGATGGGGAGTTAAGAGATGGAGATTGGTGGAGAGGTGAAATGAAACATATTTAAAATAGGGATATAAGGTTTTTTTATTTTTAACAATACTCTTTATTATTATTTTTTACGGAAACACCACACAGGAGACCCTGAGGGAAATAAATTCCCTCGAGGCCAATATCATCTTTGGGGATGCTGTGTGGAGGGTCTTTTAGAGGATAGGAAGGAGTGAAGTTGGGTCTTGAAGAGACCCATGTTGTAGGATGGAGGAAACACAGAGGCCGGCAGATCATTCCACAGCCGAGCTGTTGAACAAAAGAACGAGTCGTAGAAGCAATCCGCTCTCATGTGACAAATGTCAACCGTGTGCAAATGTTGGGCACGTGTTTGGCGTGTTTCCCGACTATGCACTGGTGGTGCCGAACGGATTAATGACGCTAGTTCCTCAGAGCATCTTCCATTAAAATACCGGTAAAACAAGGACAGCATTCCCACCTGACGTCTGTGCTCCAAAGATTGCAGTCCGTTTGTTAAGATAGGCGAATCTATCAAACGGACCGCCCGTTTCTGCACAGAGTCAATGGTTTTTTTCAGATGTTTTAGGACTCCCGACCAGAGGTGGCTGCCAAATTCTACAGTGGGTGGCACTTGCGATTTGTACAGGGTCAGCAGTTGTGTACTATCTGAAGTACCTGCGGGCTCTGTACAATACGCCCATCTTCTCTGAGGCTAACTTTACTCTGGCTACGATGGAGCCCCCATACCTGAGCTGGTCACTTAAGGTTACACCAAGCGAGGGATTTTTTTTTATTTTCCAAGGCTTCTAAATTTTCTAAGCGTTTACCGTTATTATTAATGTGATCAATATTCATCATCCCCGCATTTTATATATACTTTATATATAAACTAAATCGTAACTTTTCCAAGAGCGAGCCGGCTGGAGTAATTCGCTACTGTCGGCGGCCGTTAATGGTGAATTAATATTTATTTTCAGACAACTGTGCAGAAGTTCACGTTCGAAGAATGCGGCGACACCCACGAGGTACTACCTCCCAAGCTCACGCAGGGAGTCCAGAACAGCACACAGACTTGCTACGGACACAGGACGGAGAAACACGATACTTGCCAGGTTTGTCGCCGCTTCACAGTTCGACACACCTATCTGTGTTAACTCGGGAGAGTCGTAACTGTCAAAACTGTCAAAACCAAGTTTGTAATTATCGCTCCCTCCTAAATCTATCAAATAACTGCCAGAAATACACACAAACATATAGATGCACCAATGGATTTGTTCTTATTGAGTTGCTTCCTGATTACTGGGGATCGTCACCCCTACTCTAATCTCTCTGGTGTACAAGACCCCTCCACTCCTCGCGATCCTCCACTTTGTGAAGAGCTTTGAACACCGGCATTCAGGACCCTTGCGATATTTTGTTACTCTAACGCATTGGTGACCTTCGTCTGCTTCTCCCGCTTTCCACTTTTGCCAGTAACCATGACGATACCTTAGTTCAATAGGGAACTAACTCAAAATACCTCAATTTGAGAAAACTGGATTTGAAATTTCTTCATAAAGACATCGCTTCGATGTAAAGTTATTTTTTCCACCTATAACATAACAATATATGCATCATGTAAGTCATTTATCAACCTATCATATCATAGGTGTAAATGGCTACATTTATTAAATTCCAACAGAAACATTTGACGTGTTTCTCCATTGAACTAAGAATGTGCTGATTTAATTATAATTCCATAAAGAATTATCTGACTACATAATTAGGACGAATTAGACTTTTTTATTGAAATGTGAAAAGTGAGAGTTTCTTTATCATTTTTCATAATTAAATTAAAACCCAGAAATTTTGAGTTTTTCCCTATTGAACTAAGATATCGATGAGCTTCTCCAGGTCGGAGTTCCAACGTGTCCAAAGCATCTGAGGATACGCTGTAGGCGGACAGTAAATAGCCTATTGTAAATGCCCAGCTCTTCCAGAATTGATGTATTTATGCGCCTGGCTATGCATGGTATCCTGAGAATTTTCCTCTAGCACCACATTCCGAGGGCGCCTATCGAGAGTGTCCATGTTTCCACAGTGTAAAGAAAAATCAGCACCAGGACGAGTCTCATCTTGGTGGTCTTCGTTGGGCCTCTGTCACTCCATATCTCTACCCTTTTGCCCATGGCGTCTTTCGCCATGCAAATCCCTCTTTTCACTTCTGTTTCATAACCTCCTTCATCACTTATAGACGAGAATAGGCAAATGAAGTTGTTTACCGTTTCTAAGTCTGTCAGAAGATTTATTCTTACAAAGGTGTTTGCCCTATCGATCACCATTAGCTTTGTTTTTTTTCTTCTTTTGATAGTAGGCTTAGATTACATTTTTTTACGTACATGACTTTCCTCACGATGAACCAACATTTTATCCCAAAATGACATTATTACACTAACAGAAAAAATCGATAAGGAGGATAAAATACATTTTCTATATCAGAGTCTGCCACACAAATACGGAATATTAATTTCTCTCCTCTACCGCTAACGTTAAGAAATTACAACACTGTGTACTGTACTCATTGATTTGTGTTTAATTCGTAGAACTCCATTTATTTATTTTTAATTCTAATATTATTAAGTTCTGCAGTATTTTTGTTTTTTTTTTTTATTTAAGGCCATTTTCAATCTGCGGTAATCCACATTGGAACTACTTATTTATAAGATTTTATTTACTCCCACCGAATTCTAATTTTGACGGTGTTTAAAGTGATTTATTACCGGTAAAACCGATTTAGTTAGAAAATAATTAAAATTATCTATTCTGTCAGGTATTTATGTTGTTTAATGTGTTTTCTCCGTTTTTAAATGACAATGTTTCTTTAATTGATTTATTTAAATGTATTACATAGTTCAATTTATTTTTTATAACTTACTGAAGTTTGTTAACCTCATTGTAATATTTAATCATTGAAGAAAATAATATTAACCATATTTTAATATTTAATCATTGAAGAAAATAATATTAACACATCCCAAATGAACCACGAAACCGAAAAACAACAAAAATTAAAAAGATTTCAGTCGCATCTGGGACTCAAACCCAGGACCTCTACCTATCCGGGGTAACCGCTTAACCAACTTAGCTAATGGGACCAGTTCAATTTACGCCATTTACACCGATATCTTACTTCAAGTTCAAGACTTGTTAATATTATCCTCCATTTTTATAAATCCCATATTATTGGCTGCTATCCTTATGATGATTGCAAAGTTTCATCCCGAACTCAATTGCAATCGGAACAGAGTCTCGGATATACCTACCCGATTTTATTTATATGAGACATCTATTGACTTATTTTACAAGTCTGAAAAGAAATATTCAATTTATTCATTTGGGATGTGTAAATATTATCTTCTTCTATGATTAAGTATTATATAGTGTTGGTAGTGTTAATATATTGAGAAGTAGATAATAAATATTTTTGCATACTTTATTAATTAATGCTATTTTAGGATCATTCGTTCGTTCATTAATGTCCAGTTGTTCAAGTGAATATAATCTAAGACCCTTTATTTCTATATGAAAGGGTTTAGGCTTATTGTTCTCAAGTGGGACGTAATTATTCAGTAAGAGATGTTCTGCGATCTCTTTAACAATTAGGTGGACATTTTCAATGACCCGATTAAACACCTCTGGTTCAAAAAAAGTTTTACGTTTAATATTTATCTAATAATGTTGTGATGATGCCCTTTATTAGTCAGTCAATAGCACTAAAACAGTGCATCATTAGCACAGTTGACAATAATGAATAGTTTATTTTTTCTACCTTTTACTTGTTTGTCATCAACTTTAGTAGTATTACTTCCACTGAGATATTGTTGAATGTCCTCTCCACCAGTTTCCCTACGGTACATCTGTGCTGAACCAAGTGACTCCCGATACTGTCAACTGGCTGAATAACCTCAGCATTCCACTATTGATGGCCTCCATGGTCGAGAGGTAAGGCTCTCGACTACGAATCCGAAGGTCGCGGGTTCAAATCCCGGCGTGCGCAAGTAAATTTTATTTAATTGATTTGTGTTGTTTCACAATTAATTCATTTAAAATAAAATACAGTATATTTGTGCACGTTCCAGAGTGGAAGATACTCTCAGTATCGCCCTGGTGAAAGACCACCATTCAGAATTGAAACGTTGCTTGAAATGGCTTTTAGCCGTGTTTGGTGACCATATCTGAATAGGCAGGTATTTCCCCACCTTCCTCTTCTTCTTCACCTTCCCCTCCCCAAAACCTTCAGCCTGACAACATTCCCCAATTGGGAATGCCATAGTCTCACTGGCTCCAGACGGTTCGGAGCAGTTGAGACTATTGTGGGTTAATCATATGAAAAAATGACCTCCACTAACTCTCCTCCACCATACGTAGAAGAAGACTGAGTTAATAATTATTGTTGTTTAATGTGTGTCAAGTTTTGGTTATATCGCCGTGTTCGGTGAACAGATCTGAATAGCCAAGTATAATCCAACCTTCCGTTTTCGCATGTTCTTCACTTCTCTTTCCTTCTCTAACGGATGTATTTTCACAATTTGAAAGGGGGGTATGGATACCGCAGCCCCGTGAACATTTTATTGGATCACCAACCTCTCTGACATAGGTCACCCCAAGTGGTTTACTACGTTTGGCGACTTAGCAGAGATGCCGGGTTCTTGGGTGATATTTGTTTACTGCGAGAGGGGCCGGTATGGGAGATCCTTTGACCCATCGCCTTGCGCTGTAGTGGGAAGGATGGATTCATTCATTCCGTCACTCTTGGACACACTGACCTCCAGATTCTTACCCATCCCTCCATACTAATTTTAATTTTAATGTAAAACAAAAAAATGGTCGCACTGTCCATTGTCCAAGTCCTTTCATCTGCGACCTTCCTATGAAGGGTAACAGGAGTAATTTTTTTTTAATAATTTGGTGTAACTGGATTTGAACTCTTTCTTTTTTTTCAGGGAGACTCCGGTGGTCCTCTTCAGATATATAATAATGATAGGGTGGATTGCACCTACCTTCTGATCGGTGTCACCTCAGTGGGCAAGATTTGCGGAGAACCTGACATCCCGGCAATCTACACCCGGGTCTCTGCATTCGTTCCGTGGATCGAGGAGACCGTGTGGTCTGACAATTAAGCACAAAAATATTTTAATCGGTTCAAAGACAACCAACAATGACGAAACAGGACAGTGTCAAAAATAAACACCCACCAAATAGAATAGTGACAAGACAGAACAGTAACAAAACAGAACGGTGACAAAACAAAAGAGTGAAAAAACAGATTAGTTACAAAAAAAGAGTTACAAAACGGAACATTGATAAAACACAACATTGACAAAATATAACAGTGACAATATCAAACAGTGTTAAAAATAAACAGTCACAAAATAGAACAGTTACAAAATAGAGCAGTGAAAAAACATAACAGTAACAAAACATAACGATGATAAAACAGAATGATGACAAAATTAAACATTGACACAACAGATTAGTGACAAAAAAGAAAAGTGTTAAAAATAAACAATTGCAAAACAGAAAAGTGACAAAACATAACGATGACAAAACAGAACAGTATCAAAACAGAATGGTGACAAACATTACCGTGACAAAACATAACAGCGACAAAACAGAACGGTGACAAAATTAAACAGCTTAACTACAAATAAGTGAGAAAACCGAACAGTTACAAAACGGAACGGTGACAAACAGTACCGTGACAAAACAGAACAGCGACAAAAAAGAACGGTGATAAAACAGAAATGTAATACTGAACAGTGACAAAAGACAGTGATGAAACAAATCCGTAACATAACTGAACAGTAACAAATTTCGCCCGGTGACAATACAGAACATTAAGGAAAAGTTAATGAAAATAACAAACAACCTAACTTAAACTAACCTGACATATTTTTGAATTGTATTTACTTATTGAAGCTTGTAAATCTCAATAATGTATACAATATTTTTTTTTTATCGATAAACATAATACCAACAAATGATAAAAAAAAAATAAAGAATAAATCCTGACCTATCCCATAATGTCATTATTTTCTATTTTATTTCCGTTCTGTTTTAATCGGTTACCCTTTCAATCATTGAATTCGACGGCCTCCATGGTCGAGGGGTAAGACTCTCGACTACAAATCCGAAGGTCGCGGGTTCAAATCCCGGAGTACGCAAGTAAATTTTTTTTAATTAATTTGTGTTGTTTCACATTTAATTAATTTAAAAATAATATATAGTGTATTTGCGCACGCAGAGTGAAAATACTTTCACCATTCAGATTTGAAACATTACTTGAAATGGCTTTTAGCCGTTTTTGATGACCAGATCTGAATAGCCAGGTATTTCAACACCTCCCTCTTCCCCTTCTCTTTCCCCCCTCCAAAACCTTTAGCCTCACAACATTTCCCAATTGGTAATGCCATAGTATCACTGGCTCCAGACGGTTGGGAGCAGTTGGGACTCTTGTGCGCTATTCATATAAAAAAAAATCATTAGCTCAATTTTCTTCCCAATTCAACACACGTCACGTAATACAACTGTCATCACGACTGCACCAACAAAGATAGAAGTAACAACCATATTACCAATAATTATCTAAATTTGACAAAATTTTTTTAAAGTCGGTATAAACCGTAGATAAAAGAAACAATTAAGATGATTCGTGAACTATCACTAGTATGAAATCGCGCGCACAAAAGTGTCGCCAACATCTTTCACCCCAATTACTGCTACTCGCATATGTACGCACAGTGGCGCCTCGCCTATATTTTTTAGTATTAATTAATTCAATTTTTAATTAATTATTTTTTGAGATTTAAAAACCTCACTGTAATATTTAATCATTTGAAGAAAATAATATTAACATAACCTAAATGAAACATTAATTGAGGATGATATTGACAGTTCTTAAAAGTCGAAGTATGATAGCGATTAAAATGATGGGTTTTATGATTAATAAAAATTAATAATTAATAAGTGAATAATTGTAGAAAATAATATTAACATAACCTAAATGAAACATGAAAACGGAAAAAAAAACAACAGAAAATAAAAAGATTTCAGTCGCATCTGGGACTCGAATTCAGGACCTCTGCCTATCCGGGGTAACCGCTTAACCAACTAAGCTATTGAGACCAGTTCAATTTACGTCATCTTCATCGATATAATATCACAAATTCAAGTCTTTGTCAATATTATTTTCCATTTTTAATCCCATATAAATAAAAAAAAAATCGGATATCCGTGACGACTTATATGATGCTATTTACTCCCACCCAATTCTAATTTGGACGGTGTTTAAAATGATTTATTACCGGTAAAACCGATTTAATTATAAAATAATTAGATTTCTCTCTTCTGTAAGGTACTTCCGTTTATAATGTATTTTCCCCTCATTTAAATAACAATATTTTATTAATTGATTTATTAAAATGTGTTATATTGTTTTGGTTGTGTGAACATACTGAGAAGTGGGGAATAAAACATTTCCCTCGATTTATTCATTAATGTTGTATAAGAATCATTCGTTGGTTTATTCATTTTCATTTTTGAAGTAAATTCAATCCAATACTCTTTATTTCCATTATAATTTTCTTTACTACGATTCTTTGAAAATTCATTTGTAATTTATAGCTTGTTGTCCGATTAAAATACCTGTTAACTGATTTGACGTTAAATTTATATTTGAAATTACAGATTTTTTTAAAATTTATCTTAACTTTGTGTATTCTGCCAGTTTATATAGCGTGAAGAGCTTCATAATATTGAATTACTAAGTCAAATATCCGACTAAAAATGTTTGCCACTGTACCCACGATATGATGAAAATAATTAAAGAAAATGTGTCGTCAAGGTTTCTATGTTTTACGTGTTTGTATGCCAAAAAAATATTCATTAGAAACGATAATGTCGAAGAGTATGTAAAACGGGCTTTCCATGTGGTGGCCTCTTTCCGAACCTCCTTCATTCCGGACGGCACTAGGGAATTGCTTTTTGTTTGCGATCGA
The DNA here is from genome assembly GCA_022606495.2 of Halesus radiatus. Lineage (NCBI taxonomy): Eukaryota > Metazoa > Arthropoda > Insecta > Trichoptera > Limnephilidae > Halesus > Halesus radiatus. Next base: position 98 of record JAHDVE020002968.1, on the reverse strand, counting down.
ACTAAAGTCGAACTTGACGGCCTCCATGGTCGAGGGGTAAGGCTCTCGACTACGAATCCGAAGGTCGCGGGTTCAAATCCCGGCGTGCGCAAGTAAAA
>JAHDVE020002967.1:0-41289 GCA_022606495.2 Halesus radiatus | reverse complement strand
GATAAATTAGCAATGACGTGCATTTCTCTACGACTAAAGGTAGGCTGCAGTGTTATTGCAGTGTTCATGAAAGAGACTGTTTTTATTATATTCTATTGATGCTTGTGACCAGATTGACAAATGAATGTAAAATATGCTTATTTTGTATACATACCGATGAAAGCGGTCCTTCTTTTTTTTAACTTTTGCATTTCTTCATCATAAAAGTTCCCGAGCTATTTTTTTAAGGTACGTACAGCTTTTCAGCCTTTATGAATGGCACGCCACTGTAAATTAGCCATGTCAGGTTATTAACATGAACATTTATACATTTTTGGACAGTAAAAATGTTTAGTCTTAAAATTGTAAAAATGTAATGCAAACGTACTATATCAATAAAATAAAATACAGTACATAAATTGTAGTTGTGTTTCGAAGTGGAGGGGAATGATAATTGTCCTTTGTTATGTTATCTTTTACTTTCATTGTTTTATTATTTTTATCTGATGATTCATATGATGGTCTTCTTTATTGTATTACATATCTCCCTGATAGCTACTATTATATTAAGTCTATATACTCACTGTAATAAAACTGTACTACTGTTTTTCTTTTAATTTTATTTCTCAATTTGTTTAATACTTGATGACATTTCAATATTTTTATAATATTATGTAATTGGACTCTAGTATCTCCATAACAAAACCTTTTTTCAATAACTTGTGTACACACATAATTTCGATAACAACATGCATCCATCTATATTGTTCTATTATTGCGCTACATTTGTATGTAAGATGAGTGTTATTCATTTTTGTATTATATAATACTGTTGAATTAACTCCCGCTGACAAGTTACTTGCAGTGGCTTAGCGAGTACAAATTCTCATTTTATGTAATTAATATTATACAATAATAAAAAAAACAACTAAAATAAAATGTTCAGTTTAGTAAATATTTAGATTGTACTACTTTCGCTTATACAAAGTATTGAGATATGTACCTGACTTACTTTAGCCCGTGAATCCTGACCTTATTTGGAGTAAAAAATTTAAACGAAATTTTACTCTCCGGCGATACTAAAATTATTTGTATATTTTCATTCACCTAAATAACAACAAATACTAAAAATGTCGCCTTAGACAAAAATTTCGTCTACTTTTTTTAGTTCAAATAAGGTCAGGATTCACTGGTTAAAGAGAGTCAGGTACGTCTCTTAACACTCTGTATATGTCTTACTATTAATATTTGGACTGACTAGAAACAATAAGCCTGTAAATGAAGACTCGATGACTGTTGATTATAAACATGTTGGGATATTATATATTTTTGTGGAAAAGTGTATTACTAACCGGTTGTAGAATATTATTTATTAAGTTACTGCACCTTTTAAAAAATATGTATTTTTTCGTGGTTTCACCATTTTGTTAATATGTACATATTTGAGACATTCTAACCAAGGAGTTCAAACAAAGACACTTATGGACCCGAAATATGTTATGCACTTACATAGTTAGATTATAAAATCATAGGCCATCACATTTCTTCCTTTCGTAATTCAGTAGACAAAACCAAATTCATATAAATCCAAATTAACACCCATTTTAATCCCTTAGACAGCATTTGGCACATTAAGAATGTTTTGCTTACCTCACAGCGCACTGCAGTGTGTAGTTTATTGTACTAGGGATCTGTGCCTATCTCGCGGTGCACTACAATGTGTAATACATACTAGGAAATTATGCCTACAGTGCAACGCATTGTGTAGTACTAGGAATTTATGTCCACCTTCTAGTGTACTGTAACGTGTAATGCATACGAGAAAATTATGCCTGCCTTATAGTGCACTGCAATCTGTAGTGTATGCTTAAGCTATCACTACAATGTAAAGTGTATTGTACGTTCTAAGAAATTATGCCTACCTTACGGTGCACTACAGTGTGTAATGTGTAATTTAGTGTGTAGTAATGTGTGAAATTATGCTTGCCTTACCGTGCACTGCAATGTGTAGTACATACTATGTACTATGTATGAAACTATGCCTGCCTTACGGTGCACAACAATGTGTAGTGTGTAATGACACCAGCCTTGTGGTGCACTGCAATGCGTCATGTGTAGTACATAGTACATGATTATGCCTACTTTACAGTACACTGCAATGTGTGTATTGAAGAAAGCCCTATGGTGCACTACATTATGTAGTACTAGGTGTGAAAAAATAAGTCCATGCTGTATAAACATTTGTTTTCTTTAATGTTTGCCTTGTTATGTAACGACAGAAGGATCCTACGAGGATTCTAGCTACTCGTGAATAATAACGGTAAAAACGACGCCAGCGCCACGTTTGCCACGATGGTAGCTTGCACGCCCACGCTTCCGCACTTCTCACCCGGCTTCCGAATCGTGTACTACGCCACCCGGCCATTCTTGGCTGCGGCCGCAAATTTCGACGCCAGCACAAGCATGGCGAATCAATACCCAGCTTGTTGATCGACCTTATCCTTTCTACCGAGCACCAAAAGATGATGTCTCGCCTTTACTACTTTTAAATTCTGTGACAACGATGTCTGTTCCGGATACTTCCCTCCATCCGTCTGCCGTCACGAAGTAATCGTCAGCCTAATTTATATCCCCCTTTATGTTGTAATTCTTCTAGACCACCCCTGTTAAGCATGCCCGTTCAGAGAATATGAGAGAGAATAATCACCCGTAACTTCCATTTGAGGTTAGGTTAGCTGTTGATTATTTTAGCATAACTTACCATGTATGTACCTTCTACTGAAATAAACCCTGAGTCTGAAAGCATATAATAGCATTATTTAGCGTAGTAATAGAGTCCCCCGACCCCAATTATAAGACTGCCTGTCGGCCTACGACCCTGCAGAGGAGATTCTTGGCCTGCCGAAACTGAGCTAGTCGAATGTCCAGAGCCGAGCTCCCTGCCAAGACACCACCGCCAGGGTAAGTCTAAACGAAGGAATTGTCTCCCGTAACCGCCCTTTCCCAACCTTCCTCCTCTCCATCTCCTTCCCACAACCCCACCTCCAGTCTTATTCATAATTATAACAACCTGTAGCTTGGAGATGTTTTCAAAAGATTGTCTGTTTCTAAAGTGAAAAAGTCTGAACATCGCAAGCAACAAATGCAGAAGATAATGTCTACATGTGTCCATTTTAACGACGGCTCACTGCCATGAATGGACTAGTTTGACTTTGTATGTCTTTTTTTTAGTACCGGCAAATCATTTGAATCAAACGTGCGTACACAACGGTGGCGTTCAGGAATAACCTGATAACTGCGTTTTTGGTTATTTCCCTTTATTTGTAAAAATACGGTTACGGATGTGTTTATTTTCGATTTGTAAAATCCTGACATCGTATTTAATTTAAAAACACCACGCTTATTTGATGATACGTGAACATTCATAATGGTTAGTTTGGTCAAAAGATCTTAACATTATATTTTCATATGAAACGGTAACTTGGTGATGTGATATTATAATTTAAAAAATAAAACAATAACTTTGTTTACATCACTTTTATTTATACTTTAGCTGACCGGGTTTCGCTACTACCGTAGCTTCTTCTTCAAACAGGCGAGTGGAGGGCCAAGGGTGGGAGATCAGCAGGTACCTGCTGACCGGGAAGGGTGTGTATTTTGTTTATTGGGGTTAAATAATCACCAAAAAAAAATTATTATATGAAATTTAGATTCTTCATTCTTGCCGTTTTTACATTATAGAAAACGATTTCACATTTTATTCTAGATTTCAAAGATAATTAATTATATTATGCAGATTTATTGTATTTTTTTACATAAATTAAAAACATTTTTGAGTTGTTAGAGAGTAGGTTGTGATGAAACTGTCGTCTTTATTGTGATCTGCTTTTAAAATTGTTGGCTGAGTTGGTATTTGACGCTACACAAATAATACGGTATCTACGGCAAATGGGATTTCGTTGAAAGTAACATTCGGATAAAATATGTACATATATCAGATTTTGTTTTTAATGTAACAATAAGATCTTAAGAACTTAAATAATGATCTGATCTGGCTGTTTCCATATAATAATATGCATATTCCAGCACTCTCAGGATAAGCGTTGTGATGTCGATTGTTAAGTTTGACGCATCCTACAAAAATGGCAGCGCAGATATCAAAACGGCCGCGTTGAAAAATATATTTTTTTAAACCACATTTTTGACTCCCAGCGGATTCCAAAGTAATTAAAAACAGTTTTTGCACAAATTGAATAAAAATGTCATCCTTGATTATTTATGTTTCTTTTTCAGTTTGTGCTATTTATTTATTTAATTTGTGTGTTATTTTGTAACTTACTGTTTTTGTGAACTTAACTTATTCTGTCTTAATACTACAATGTTTTAGTTAACATTCCATTGTTTACTAAATGTTTTCTTCATTTGTTTGTGGATTGTTGGAGATAGGTTCATATACATGTATTACTAGCTATGCGGTGTCATCCAATTCTTGTAAACACAGGTTTTAAACTTAAAATTCTTCCGAAACACACTATCCCACATAAAACACATTGATGACAAGTGAAAGTTTGTTTATGAAGACAAAATAACAAGCTTCTGGAAAATTTTAATTGTGAATGTAAGGTTTCCGGAAACCTCCTCACATTTCAACTGGTTAACCGCAGTTAATCAAGAAGTCTTTAACCCTAAGGAAAAACGTAAGGAATCTTTCTTAAAAAGAACGGGAATAGCGCACCTGGATGGCGTCTGCGCCTTTTGCCGAAGAGGTATGAAAATATGGAACGGAGATTGTTTTCCTAAACTTGACGACAATCCGGCGCCACTGCCATGCCGATACCATGCACTCTGCGATTTCTTTCGCTACTCCCATGGCTCTAAATACATTGTATAGCCAATTCCAGTCAATACATAACTATACTCTGTACCATAAGTTCTTAGGTTCATAATTTAATTAAAAAAAGGTGCTCACACCACGGAATCTGTCAGTCAAATAATTCCACAGCCCAATGCACACTTAAGAGAAACTGTGGTCAATAATTACTTACAACCAACCAATTCCAAAACTTCATCCACAGCCCCCATGCGCAATCCAAGGAACTTGCGTTCAATATTTCCCAAGTCATTTCCACAGCCATACCTATGGTCCCATGCGTACTTCGCTGAATCTGCGACCAATAATTCCAAAACCATTCCAAGATCCATATCTACTGACAGTCCTCAGGCGAACCCACGAACAAGTATTTACCTTTTAAAAAATAAAACAATAACTTTTTTTACATCAGTTTTATTTATACTTTTGCCGATCGGGTTTCGTTTCAACGGTAGGTTCTCCAGGGCAACAAAAAAAAGTATTTACCTATTCAAAACCATTTCCAAATTAATTTCTATTGTCAAAACCATACTCAGAACAGCAAATCATAGGGCTTATAACTAAAAAAATATTTATTCTTCAATAAATGCAAATTAACTTTTTTACATAATTTTAGTTTAAGTAATAAAAAAAACAAATAAATATCATGGTTGTTATTAATGTGTTAAAAGTGCGAAATGATCGGATATTCCTGCAACTTCTGCAAAGACCAGCATAAATGTGGATACTCTGCAAATGAAGGTCATGCTCGAACAGATTGCCCAAAAGCTGCCGCCAAGCTAGTCTGTTCTACCTGTACCAGATTTCGGTGCAAATTCGACTGGAGATAAGGACACCAGCCCGGCTTATAAGGCTGCTCTATCCAAGGACTTTGACACCATCGATTATGGCTTCTAAATACATAGATAACGACGGTGATGTTGTATACACGAGGACTAATGACTTAAAACAGTGGACTTAAGGACATAAAATAGGCAGTGGAATAGGTAATTTTACTTGTATACAATTAAACATCCCATCTATATCTAAATACTTTTTATTAAATTATTTAATTAATTTTTTTGGAAATTCTTTTTTAATAAAGATTTAAAAGGGGGGGGGGGGGCTATCAAAAAATATTTTGACATTTTATTGTAGTTTTCAGCGGATGTTCCTATGTATGTATAATGATATATTTCATAACAGCGGCAGCATTTAAGTTTTTTTTGGGGCTTATAATGGTTCTACATTACACTTGAATTTGTATATTTAAACTAGTGTAATATAAACTTGATTTGAATGGGTAATGAACTATTAACCTCCACCTGATAACATATGTGTGCTTATAAAGGAAACTGAATTTAACTCTTTCTCAAACAGAGTAACTTTAAACTAGTGTAATATAAACTTGATTTGAATGGGTAATGAATGAACTATTAACCTCCACCTGATAACATATATATGCTTTTAAAGGAAACTGAATTTAACTCTTTCTCAAGCAGAGTAATTTTAAACTAGTGTAATATAAACTTGATTGGGTAATGAACTATTAACCTCCACCTAATAACATATGTATGCTTATAAAGGAAACTGAATTTAACTCTTTCTCAAGCAGAGTAATTTTAAACTAGTGTAATATAAACTTGATTTGAATGGGTAATGAACTATTAACCTCCACCTGATAACATATGTACACTTACAAAGGAAACTGAAATTAACCCTTTCTCAAGCAGAGTAATTTTAAAAATACACGAACTTTGAGAATTATTTACAAAGTAAGTACTAACTCTATTCATTTTCGGCTTTTTTTAAATGATTAAAGAATCTTTTCCTAGCAACACATTATTTTTCGTTGGGTTGGATGCTCTGCGTACACACTTTATATCATAAACAAAACCGATGTTCGCTCCTTTTGGAATTCTGTGAATCGACTTCTCTACTACCGTAAAACACACAATGTATTTATTGTTATTTCATTTGTTTTATTATTTTTATTTAAAGAATAATGTACGTTTTTACATATTACAAGCAAATTTTAAACAAAAAGTATATATTATGTATGTTTTTATCGTCCCAAAGTTTCTCAATGTTTATGTAAATAAAAATAGTTTATAAGGTAACAAAAATGTTTCATTTGTCTACATACTAATTAATTATTTACTAGTCAGAGTCACAGTAATTTTAAAATTACATTGTATATTTCCTAGACAATAAATAAAAATAAAAAATTAAATAAACCAAAAATTTGCTAATAATTCCACTACACACAATCCAACGTAAATTTTTTTTTTTAAAGAAATTAAATTGGGTGAGAAAGGGTTAATAATTAAACGTATAAATAAGATTACCACGGTATTCTTCGCGAACAAAGTTGGTTCATTTGGACCGCGAGATTGGCTTGTGAGAGTTCTTATTAATTATGTTTGAAGGTAAGCACCGACCATTTGTTTCATTTTATGATATTTTAATTGATTCATTATAATGTAAGCAATTTTCTTCGTAACGAAAAGTTTTTACGCACTTGATTTAAAATAAAATATACTTTAGTATTCTCTAACTCTACGAAATGGTAAAAGTTATGATAGTAAGTTAATCTGGTACAACGGCGAAGCGTAATAATTACGAACGGTGTATCATCCTCGGAGCAGATTGATTAGTTTGCGTTTTTGGGAAGTATGTTAGCGAGATACGGGAAGGCTGATTAGGAAAATTAATTTCATTAAGTTGACTTTGGTTGTCAATGCCAGTAGTCCGCAATGAAGTTCTGACAGTATGGCTAATGATAAAAGATCACAAGAAAATTAAATACCTTATGAAATAAAAGTTGTTATTTTTTTGCCTTGTTAATAGTACTGTCCGGAATTTCACTTTAACTTTAGCATTAATTTTATTTCTTATGCTTTTTTATATATATATTTTTTGTCTGTTTTTATTAATACAAAAGCATTAATGTTTTATTTATCTGTTCTAATATAGTACGATAGCATTTTATTTAATACATTTTTATTGTAATTTTTTTTTTAAAAGCGCAGTTACCATAAAATTTAGATATACTCGTATATATATATATATATATATAAGGTTATATACAAATGTGCTTTTTCTTCTTTTGCACATTACCTTCGTCATTAATTATGTCACTTCTATTATAATAATGCATTCGATTTTTTTTTTCAATTAATTTTTAACATTGTAGTATTACCATCTCAATATAGTACGTTTCAAATATTCTAATTTAAGCATTCCTAATCTGACATAACATCACATAGAATTCTTATTATGTACATCCTCTCACCTACCTCAGGGTCTCAGCTAGTGAGGTAGGTAATGTAAACAATACAATAATATAATTACGTATGTAAAATGTTGTACTTATGTCGTATTATATGAAAGTGGATTACTATATTTCAATAAACGTCGCTTTATCGGCAGTGAAACTGAAACTGAGTATGGCTCTGTAATTGCACTTAGTTTCTCTAATATATTTGATACCGAAATTTTGCGAATGAACAAAAATATGTTTATTTTACTGCCAACTGCAAGATAACAGTTTTATAATTAGAAACATTATTTCCGTCAATCATCAGAACCTCCTAATTGACGAAACAGAAACGGTTAAAGAAAATGTTTTCAGTGGCCATCAATTTACCAACAAAATTTAAAAAATACTTTCAGTATATGGGCCTATGTACATTTCCTAATTATGTAACCTTTGCAAGATCATATTGAGTATTATAAAAAAACGGTGTCCTTGATAACGACGAAAGGTCAATAATATCATTTCAGTTGACCCATTTACAAAATTATCACTCCAAATAAATGTAGAAATATTTTAATCGGGTGTTGTGTTCCAAGACCTCTCTATCAATTTCAGTGATTTACTTGACTAACATTATATTTTAATCATTTAAGGTCAGATGCAACGGTTAATATTATTTTTTTTTGTGCCTTTTCTGTTTCATATTTCGAGATTAATTAATATTATCTTTAATGATTAAAAATAAAATTTCAATGACTTTTATAAGCTTTACTAAGTTATTCCAATAAAAATTGCAGGAAAATTTTAGGAATACAATAAATATTAAATTTAATAATGTTTTATTTCTAAAGCATCCAAGTTATCATAAAGTTGGAAATAGTTTTTATGAATAACTAACGAAGTTCACTAGATGTAAGAAAATGCGGCCGTTAAATAATTATGTTCTATTTTTTCAGATGTACAAACTCCAGTTTTTGATGGCAGTCGTTTCTTGCTGTCTCGTGTTACTGGTTGACGGGTTCAGTCCTATGCCGGAATCGTCATGCTCAGCTTCACCCTTCGGCGGTTGCAATAAACACCCGCAATTCCAGTGTCCTGCAGGGAATTATCTGCGGAACGGCATGTGTCTGCCTTACACCAATCAGATCTGTCCACCAAATAGTTATTATGAAAATGGTTTCTGTAGAGAGAGGCGAAACGTGTGTCCCGTTGGATCGGTCATTATTAACGGACAGTGCACAAGTACCCTCTCAACAAACACCCTATCTCCGTCCACTTGCGGATCTAACTCGGTTACTTACGATGGACGCTGCGTGGACTGCCCACCTTCAACGATTGCTCACAACAACTTGTGCATGAGACAAGAATCCGTCACCCCGAGTTGTCCTATTGGTTCAAGATTGGTAGGCAATTCATGTGAACGTGATGTGCCCTGTCCACTCAATACAATCAAGGTTAACGGTGTCTGCGGCTCTTGTCCATTAGCTTCGGTCGTACGGAATGGACAGTGTGCAACGGTTGAAACCATACTTCCCAAGTCACTTGAGCCTGAGAACATGCCAATCATCATCTCTCCCCAGTCACCTTGCGGACTTCAACGAACTTGCAACCAAATAAATACAGGACTACCTTGCGGAAACCAGGGAACTTGTGGCCAAATAATTCCCCACCCACAACCAATTCCCCAAATAATTCCACAGCAACCATGCAAAATCCACGGGACTTGTGGCCAAATAATTTCCCACACACAAACAATTCCCCTAATAATTCCACAGCAACCATGCAAAATCCACGGGACTTGTGGCCAAATAATTCACTTACCACAACCATTTCCCCAACCAATTTCCCAACCAATTCTGCAGCCAATTCCACAGCCAATTACACAGAACTATGCGCTCTCCACGGGACATGTGGCCGAAAAATTCCCTACCCACAATCAATTCCTCAACCCATTCTACAGCAATAATCACAGTTACCGTGTGCACTCCAGGGAACATGTGGCCAAGTAATTCCATACCCAGAACCAATTCCCAACCAAATCAACGGGCATGCCCAAAGCGACCATGGGCCCCTCAAGGAACCCGCGGCTTATTCATTTTCGATTCGAAACCACTTTCCCGTCCAATAGCACAGCCAATATAAAAACTATCTGCACTAAAAATATTAAAAAATAACCATACCTATTGCCACCTCGCAGAAAATAGGGAACTTGCAGTCAACAAATTATAAAAATGCAGGAAATTAGATAAAATATGCCAACGAATAGTAGGTTATTAATATTACCAATAAAATTGAAGTTGATATATTGAATATTGATCTCTAATAGCAAAACATTACTCAAACCGCAATAGCAGCTTTTTGTTAGTAAGTACCTACACATTGCAACACAATGTTCAGTTCACATATACCCCAGATAGGAGATGTTGGCAGTTAAAAAAAACAGAAACAACAAATAGGTGACGAGTTCAAATACCATTAGAATTTCAGAACTTTGTTGAAATAATGACAATATTAAAAAAAAATCAGAAATACGTGATAGATCGCAAAATGTTCAATTAATGGTGTCAACAGGGTTAATTATGTATATTTGAGAGGTCAATCCCCTGATACCACATGACTGGAAACATGAAACAAAACATGTAATAAGAAGATATCAAACTACTTTTGCAAACAATAAATATGTATTTTGGTAATATGTGTTTTAGTTTTGAGGGAATATAATAAACAAGGACAAAAGATGCAAATTTTTTTTAATAATATAATATTTCAATAGTTTTGGCTTAAGAACAATGAAAACATTGACATTATGAAGGTAGGCAGGTAAAGGTATTGGATGAAATCAGAGAAGTTAAAATGTTACGTACAGCTTAATAGTTGTAACGCTCGCCTTGTATTATTAGTTCTATAAATTTGATTTAGAATAAAAAATTATATAAAAACTAATTGATGTTTGTAATTAATTTTTTGGCATTTTTTTAATTCCAGAAAAGATTAATTGACTCTGAATCAGGCGCCTGAAAAAAGGTGACGCAGTTTTTTTTTATAAAAACACAATTTATGAAAATATAATTTTCAACATTCTTTCAGTTAGTATTAAAAAAAACTGATTCACAAAAAAAATGATCAAACACAATGTAAATATAAGTGTCTATTCATAGGCGTTATAAAATAATACGCAAAATTACTGCCTCAAAACAGACTAGGCGGGTTATGAGAAAATACAATTTATAAATATGCATTTCTTTTTTTTTTACATATCACCTACTGTTATTATATTATTTTCTATTTTAAATTTTATATATCTACTTTATAAACTACTTTACATTATCATACATGTATTTTAGTTATAGTTAAACTTAATTACAATAAATATATAATTATTATTATTATTTCCAAGTAAAACATTTGCATAATTTCCATAAAAGGCGCCATATTAAAAATTGGATACTTTGTTTTTTGTGAACATATTATTTGTTTACTAAACGCATAAAGTGGCTTAGCTAAAGAGTCGACATAAAAAACAAGGGTGCAAAAATAATTCCAAATAATTTTATTCTTCTCACATTGGGGGTAGTAATCCCAGCATTTGGAAAAATAGTAGTTATTGTCCGCAGTCCTTGTTTGCTCCAAGGGGGATGAAAACCAGTGGTGACTAAGCTGGAGGCTTTAAGGGAGGATTTAGGCAGTATTTAGTGCCGCTAATTGAATGAATTTTCCATGGGGTTGTTCACAGTAAAGCTAGGAAAGCGTGAAAAAATGCAAACGGGTTGATGCGTTTATATAGACTTACTGACTTCAGAGAGTGGCTTTAGAAACTGTATACTAGGAAGAAGAGAAGATGTGAACTGATACGATGTCCTAATTATTTAACTGATAAATGATGTCGCTTTTATTTCCTACTTATTTGTAATATATATTTAATTGAAACGTTTAATATTAAAATACTAGTATATTTACATACTTTTGTAATTATTCAATTTTTTTTATTTATTTCATTTATAATATGTACTCATCTTTCCTTAGGCGAAAAGTATTTTAATTTTTTTTTCACTATATCTCTAAAACACTAATAATTTCCATACTTTTGTAATTTTTTAAATTGTCCATGTTCCTTAGTTTAAACATTGAATATTTTTCTTTTAAACATTTGTTTTCACTGCACAGTTTTCATATTATTTTATCCTAAGTACAAGTAACATCTTACATTACGAAAGAGTATACGAGTACATTGTAGAATATATAACAAATTAATACTACCTAATATAAAAAAAAATATTACTTGGACGAAATTTAACTTTTTAAATACGCAATATGAACGTATTGCTTTATTTTTTGGCCGATTAATAAATATTTCAAAGCTCTGTGAATCGAAAATATATGCATTTTCGCGGAAATTCGAGCTGGAAAAGCAATACAAACATTTTGAAGCTAAAGCGCTTTTGACCAGAGAAAATTTTAGAGATTAGAATTATAATTTAAATTAAAAATATTTATACAGATTATTATTTATTTATGATTCAAAAATAATCCATAGCTAATGCTTGAAATGGTATACTGCAAATTATCTTAGATATACTTTTATAAAATTGCATCAAATTTCAAGATACCAAAATTCTAGAGTTTGCCCCTCAAAAAAAAACAAACTTCTTCTCCACATATAGTAAGGTATGGTATTTAAATAAAAAAAATATATCAACACAACCGGGATAAAATATGGACCCTCGAGATACTCCTTGGGTAAACATTTTGAAATGTTAACTATTAGGAAAATATTACATCCTGATTTTTTTGTCATCAAAACAATAAACATTAACTTAACACACGTTCCACCAAGTTTTCACAATTTCTTAAAAATAAATTCCCGGGTTAAGAACTATCCGACAGTACATGAAATACTGCTACTGATGTTACCATAATTCTAAGCTGAGATATTGTTATAATGGAGGTCTGGTATTTATTAACTCATCACCAATCGGTCTTTACGTTAAAAGTTTGAAAAATCTTTTTAAAATAATCAAACAATCGATCATGTATCACAGTATATATTTGCATTTTTGGATGCAATAGAAATAATATTTTTAGTCACACTGGTCACGCCAGTTCATCGGTCACCTACTTCCAAATAATGCGTGCGATTTTATGCATCTCCCTTGCCTCCTCCCCCCGTTGTTTGACCTTCCGCCACTAATACATTTAAAAACGCTACCGAGAACATAAGTTCCGTACAATTATAACCACTGACGATCGATAACTCAAGTACCGAATAATTATAATAATATCAAGTGAAACAAGTGATGACACAGTTGATGAATTATCCACACGGAATAGTGAAATCGGTGAGTCCCCTTTTATAATTATGTCCCTTTATCTTTTTGTTCCTCAATCCTATGCCATAGTCGCTCGCAGAGTCCTTTTTACATATCAATTCGCAACCAAAAACCATCCTGATGATTACGGTCAGGATTGGCAACCATACGCATCCCTCACCACACACTTTACTAAAACAATTTTCGCCACTTTTCTAAGGTTCATCACTTAACAGACTAAGAACGTCAACAATAAAATAGGCAAATCGCATCAAAACCCTTGTTTCTCTTGTTCCTATCAGGCTTTGGTTCACCATAGAAACAAATCCTTTCTGTTATATTTTCTTCAATATTCACTGAACTAAATGATAATGCCTTGTTGCGACTATATTACTGTAGTGTGCAATACAACCTAACATGCCCCATATGGCAGCTTAATGTGTGTGTACGGTGGCTCTGGGTAACGACTGGTACTCTACATTCCTATGACAAAGCATTACCGGATAAGATAGGGTTTTCCTATTCCTCTTAGCATAAAAGCCAGAGTACTGAAACAGTCCCAGTTATACGAAAACCTTAAAAGTGGTGGAGAATCTCTGGTTGCTGAAGACGAATTATTAATTTTTTTAACGTAATGAATATTTTAGTATTTTCCTTTCTTACCAAGCACGCAAAAATAATTTGCAACCAATTACATACCGGACCATGTAACTACATCATGATTAAACCAACATTACAAGGTACCAGACGTAGCTTTAGTTTTTAAAGAGTTTCTATACTAAAAAATGTGGAATAAGCAATATGGCGTAGTCTTTTATCATATTTCAATAAATCAAATACTTTTATTTATAATTTCTTCAAAAGATTGGGATTAACTTTGTGGCGTCATTATTAATAAATGAATTAAAAATTACTTTGTATTCACCACTTTATTTAAATATACATATTTACAAGTTTCGAAAGCGATGCTTTCTTCATCAGGAATACTCTATATAGAATACTAAAAAATAATAATGTCAAGTATAGACAAATGATAAACACAGAACACAGTAATGTAAGAAGAGACAAATTTTAAAAGTAGGTAAGTAGTTAATCAAAAATGTTATTAAAAAAATATTATAAAACATTGAATAACAAATTTATATCAGAAATTAAAAAAAAGGAATTATTTTTATTAGTAATATTAATATGAAAATAAATTCAGGAGACAGTTATTTAAAAAAAAATGATTGTTAATTAAATTTAATTCACTATTAACGCTTTTCATGATTTCCAATTTGTCTAATTGTAAACCGGTTGTATGTAAAATTTTAAATCTTTTATTTATGTCAAAAAAAAAAAAATATATATATGTATAATAATTTCATCGGTTTAGTGTAGTCCTTATAAGGACTTTTTAACTCCTGACGTTTCGGAAAATTCACACTGTCCATCTTCAGAGGCCTTATGTTTTGAACTGATTGCTTGCGCGTGTCCGTTGTAGGTCTTGACTTCTGGATTTAACTGACACGTGCTAAGGACTACATTACGGGGGTAAACCGAGAAAATTATTCTACATATTACACTCGTGAAAATCTCAACCATAATATATATATATAACTAAAGTGGTGAATACAAATAATTTTTAATTCATTTAGTTTTATTTATTATTATATTTATTTTGTTAACAAATATTGCAATGATTTTTGTGACACTAATCTCTCTGGGAAGATCGTCATGTTGATATTGGAATTGGATATTAATTCTGGTCCAAGGATGCACCTTTTTTATACCGAAACATTTCATACTTCTGGATGAAAGCTGCCCCAGGCAGATAGGACCATATTAAAACGTACGTACCTACATAGTTCTTGATGACATCTTTAGAATTTATTTATAATTTTTTTATTTATTTTTTATTCCAGAAGATATACAGGGGTAGTGCAATGCAATACATTCCATAAGGCAATAATAACACAAATATTGTACGGAACATATAAATACTGTATTTTGGAGGGAACACCGGTATACATCGACACCTTAATCTATCTGCAGGAGTTTTGGTGAGGTGTAGAATATAGGTCAATAAAGGCCTAATATCTTTTTCACAATGCTCGTTTAATAAAATAATTTTTCTATTTATTCGATTTTTCTCAATGAAATAATTGACGTATGTTCACAGTCATTGACGTCATTGAGATCGGTAGAAACACGTTAGTTATGACGTTTTTGATGATTTCGTTGACGTCACTGGTGTATGTCCCAAAAATGGTGACGTCAACAATTACCATTGAGGTCATTAAATGCGTCATCTGAATTGCAGAAATACGTCACCGTGATGTGGTGACGCACTTTTTGCATGTGATTATGTAGGCGCATCTTTGCCATTCTTCTAAGCGCGCATTATGATTTGCACGTCCGATATAAAGATAATAATATAAAAACAAAAAATTAATTTTATGCAAAATCCAACGTACCTTTGTTATGAGAAAAAACACGGTTATGTTGGAAAATAGTGCCCTGAAAGAGCACACTCGTACCTCCAGGAATATTTCCGTAGCGCTGCAGTATCTCGGTAGGAGGAATAGTTGACGATATACATTATTGTAGGTGAGTTTTAGCTTACGCCATTCATTGGGATGTAGTGTACCCTCACTTCTGACGTATATAGGGATGTGCATAACATGACGTCATAATAAATATTATGACGTCATAATAAATTGTGTGTTTTTGTTCTTCCTTGACTTCGTTGGGTATCTTACGATTATCGTTCCAAAAAATGTAAAAAAAGGCTTTTTCTTCAACTTTAGATAGGAAATAAGATTAACACAAAAAATATTATCTTAGCTCTAAAGAAGTAAATCGTTGTGATAATGCAACACAACAGAGGTTTGTATGAAATTGGCACAGTTTTTTTAATGACAGTTATAGGTAAACAATTATATTTCCAGTTTATAACGTCTTTTCGATAATTAACTTCACAGCTTTAGTTATTATTTTAGCTATATAAATAATACGCCATATTTTTCAATTAAAAACTATTTGAACTAAGTTTTTATTAAAAGATTACTTACTTCTGCCACAGAATGTGCTAAGCTTCCATGAAATTGCTTTGGATTTTTTGTTTCCATCCTTCCTAGTATGGTTGACATTTTCGTATTTTGAATTGTCGCAAACGCAACATTTAATTCTGCTTTGTTCCCGTAATGACTTGCTTATTTTTGATTTTATCTACTCCCTTTTCTACCATTAGAAAATTGCAAGCTAATTTGGAGCTAATCATTAACAAAAAAATTCTTTGACCTTACTTTCAATGTAAACAGTAGCTTCATACTGATGGGCCACACAACGCATGTGAGCCGCTCCCAACTAGCAAATAAGTGATGAAGTAGTCAAAGGGGAAAAAGAAAGCTTATGAAGTCAATTGTAACTATAATGTACTCGAACCTTCCAATCAATTTTAAAATATTTATTAACTTACTTGCTAGTTCGACGTTACCCGTCAGTGCGACGCTAATGGAGATTATGATAATTTTGCCCCAGGATTCTATCAACATAATGATATCAGAAATTAATTATATGTTTTTATTATTAAATCAGCGAATTGAATTGACAAATGGATTGCAGTATTTAGGACACAGATGTTAGGTAGGAATGCTGTCCTTGTATAGCCGATATTTCAATGGAAGGTGCTCTGAAGAACCAGCACCATTGATCCTTTTGATAGTAGGGAAACACGCCGAACGCGCACCCAATACAAAATTTGCTGACTATACTTCCTCCTTTCTACTACACGTATCTCTTCAAGACCTGCCGGGTTCACTTATTCCTTTCCTAAAAAAGTCCCCCGCATAATGTCCCTAAAAACGACGTAGACCCTCAGGTACATTATTTCTGTCTTGAGTTAATCTTTATATATAAAAATGAATGTCTGTCTGTGCGTCTTCGATTTCTTGAACATTACTCCACCGGCTTCGCTGAAAATAGCACCGTTTATTTTTATTAGTGCCGTAAAGGTTTAGATAGTAGTTTGAATGAAATCCAATATGTCAAACTGTTGGTATAACGCAATAAAATTTGTATGAAAAACATTGAACCCGCCATGTTGTATTGAGGTTAGCCCATAGATATACCACTCTAGTTTGCCACAGATTACACATTCAAAATTAGGAAGGTTTGTTTGGGCAGAATATTTTCAATATAGAAAACACAAGAAGATACCCACTTAAGAATTTTGTTATTCAGATAGATTTAAAAAAATAAATGTTTGGATTGAAATATTTTTTTATTTATTTCTTTGTTTAGAGATAGTTATTTTCGCCGTCAAATCAATTATGGCACCCACACGACAAGCAAAAATTCACAACTTCATAACTTATTTATTTAAAAAAAATCCCGAGCAATGCCGGGTACACATCATATGCTAGTTTTAAAAATTTAAAAAAATGAAGTCATTTACAAAATCATGTGTCACCGACCAATTGGTCCTTTTACAAAACTCCGTTAAAAAAATCTATTTCAAAACATTATAGCTAAGTTGCTAGTTAAGCAAATCGGTTTTTGACCAAAGGGGATACTTTTTCTTGTATACATAACCTGAGTGAGGCTATTTTGTCCATCAGTTTATACACAACCGTTTTGGGTACACTGTACGCGATTTATACAAAATGAAGGGATGATGGATAGAGCCAATCTATTTAATTAAATATGGCCAACGAACCCTTGCGTGTTACGTAGCTTATGGATTTATTCAACAAGTTATCACATGACCTATAAAAATGTTGTTCTGTACCAAAAATATTATGTCAATTTAAATGTCAGAAATCACGGTCTTTGGCTTAATTTTTTTTCATTTCAACGTTGTTTTTTTGCATTTCAAAATGTTCTTTTCTGAGATGAGTGACGTTGTTTAAAATGTTTGACGGCCAAGAAAGTTCAAAATTTATGCGAAAAATTAATAAACATCAACATAAACACTCCACGCGAAGATAAAATTAAATAATACCCTTTAAAAATAAATCAAAATCACCGAACTCATTACCAACTGTACAGAGCGGTGTAGATCTTCCAAAAAATATGGACCATACAATACGGAAAAATAAAAGAAGAAGAAAAAAATGTTTAAATTGAAGAATGATGTGACGAAATACATTAAATGCATTTTTTTAAATAACAATATTTAAAAATGATTTAAAAAATCTACTTTGTATTCACCACTATATTAATAAACACAGCATCGGTTTCGAAACATGTAGTTTGTTCAAAAGAGAAGGTGAATTTCGAATTTGTTTGAAAAGTATTGTTACGTAACAGATGAAAGACCCTAGAATAGTTCTAGCTTCTCGTTTACAATAGCCTGGCATCCAATAACACAACGACCCACCAAAAGTGACAATAATCAACCAATGAGGGCTCGCGCACAGATCATTACTGGCCGCATGGAACGAGGCATTTTGCCAAGCGACTCCCCAGTTCGTCAGCACTCGCTTCCCGACCTCCGGGCTATCACCTGCGTGCTCCGTTGGAGCTAGCGGCTCGGTTCATTTATTTCATCAATCGAGTCCACCATTGGAAACATCAATTGCATGAGAGTCTGAGGCCCCTAGCAGATCGTTCCCATACTACTTTGTAAAACACCTAAGATGGTGACCTGTTATTAACTATTAAACTCAGTGCGAGGATATTCAACGCCTGTGCTCTTTGTATACTGCCCACGCAGTCGACAAAATAAGCTAAAATATCAAATAAGCTGCTCACCCCTTTTCTCTTTTTATGTTCTGTACTTGTGTGTTTACCATCATTAACTTGCCCGCCTAGAATTTCATCAGAGAGAGGAATAGAATAAGTCTAGAACAGAGTAGGTGCCAACAACTAGGCGTACCCTGTATTTAACCTGTATGACCATGTCCTAGTTACAATAAATTCTGTACTGAAAGTATGCCATCTCGTCATTTAAGTAGAATAGAAAACGCCTCCCCTTCAATTGTAAGGCCGCGGCCGACTCATTTGATCCTTGAGAGAGAGGACAACTCCTTGCTGTACCGATAACTGAGCTAATGCCCTGACGACGCCGGAACCCGCCTAGAATACAATCCCCGGGTAAGTCACACTGTTATTTTTCCGCCGCCTCTCACTTGCCTACCGCCCTCCTTTCATCATCCCATACCTTCCTTTTCCACCCATAATACTGCCGCTCAACGTGTTACTCCTTCCCCGCCCTAACTCTGGACGTACGAATGTGGCTTCCACCCATAACAGTATTTATTTATTCATCAATATCCATTTTCTCCCCTTCAAAGTAATCCCCCTCAGATATAATGCACTTATGCCAGCGCTTCTTCTAATCCTCGAAGCACTTCTGGAATGCGCTTTTCGGTTTGGCCATCAGCTCGTTCTTCGATTCTGACTTTATCTCATCAATTGTGGCAAAACGCTTCCCTTTCATTGGTCTCTTCAGTTTCGGGAATAGGAAAAAGTCGCAGGGAGACAAATCTGTTGAATACGGTGGTTGAGGCATGATTGCGGTGTTGTTTTTGGCCAAATAATCACGAACAAGCATTGATGTGTGAGCTGGTGCATTATAGTGATGCAAAATCTTCACGCAAACGTTGCATAACTTCCTTGTAGTATTTTTTATTAACCGTACGACCTATTGGCAAGAACTCATGATGCACCACGCCATTGTAATTGCAGAAAACAGTGAGCAAAACCTTCACATTTGATCGAACTTGGCGTGCTTTTTTCGGTCTTGGCTCTTCTGGCCGCTTCCATTGCGATGATTGGGCCTTGGTTTCGACGTCATACCCATATACCCACGTTTCATCACCAGTTATGACCCTTTTGAGCAAATCTGGATCGTCGTTGACGTCATTCAACAACTCCTGAGCGATACTAATGCGACGTTGCTTTTGTTCAAAATTTAGCAATATCGGAACAAACTTCGCTGCCACACATTTCATTGCCAAAACATCCGAGAAAATTGCATGACATGAGCCGATTATTATATGTTTTTAATAATTGTTACAGTTATTTCAGCGTTTAAAACCATTTTAAAGTGTGGTTATGCCACAAAAAAATGATTCTCCGGTGAGTTTGCAAGACCTAAACTATATAACACATTCAAATAAGTCATTAGCATTTACATCATAATAAAACATTTAAGAAAACGTGGTCATTTAATGCGGGGAAAACTCAATTCACCTGTAATGTACCTCATAGAATAGGAAATCTATTATCACAATTATTTTCGCAGTAAATCGATAATAAATAATTTTAGGCACCATAAAAATTATAAATGGGTGGGGGGTAAATAGAATAATATAAATAAGTCGTCTCAACGTGGCCTAACCTCAGTTTAAAAATGGCTTTGAACGCCAAAGCCGCTGTACAATAATAACAAAAAAAATAGAATTCTCACAAAACTTAATAATAACATTATTAAATTTGATTTATATAAAAATATTATTATTCTTTTTATTTGATTTCCTTCAAATATTATTTAAAAAAAATAAATGGAGTTCTATCAATTAAACACAATAACAGTTAATGAAATATAATGTTTCGTTTTGTAATCTGTGATTTTTGGATTGGAGATTGTCAATTAAATAACAATTTTTTCTTGTTGTTTAAAATATATGTTTAAAACAGAATACATGTAACCATTGTACATGAGATGTACGATTTCAAGTCAAATATAATAAAAATAAAAATAAATTATCTTTCTCTTTGATTTCATTCGCATCTAGATTGCCATTTTTTTATATATATATTTGCTTTCGTATTATTAATTTTTTACATAATAAACCGAAATAGGTTGGTTTGTGTATTTTAAAGAGGGATTCTAAAAAAAAATTAAAATACCGACCTTTCAAAGTTTAACAAAGCATTATTCATTAAAAAATACCATTTCTTGTATTTTTTCGGCATTCACTATATAGCAATTTCTAGACATTTTGTTTGGAAGTTTTATTTACTATGTACTTTTGCTATTTTTGATATATTAAATTCGCTACCGGTTTCGATACAATCGTGCCATTTACTAGCGTTCTTAAAACGTTCTTAAACATTCGTTCTTAGTTTTTAGAAAATAAAACTTCCAAACAAAAAATACCATATTTTCCAAATTGACGATGCGTGTAACATTTTATCTATACCTGCTATTATATATTAAGTTTGCAATGTATGATACCTATAGTGTTCGAACGTCGATAACCCTGAGCGTTTTTCCTCTGCCAGAACCAATAGGCACTCCTCAGTGAGCGCTGGGCCCGAGCTTACTCGGGATCACGTTCATATATCACAGTTTATTATTTATTTTATTATATTTTTTACTTACTTTCACAAATATATTTTTTTATCGTAGTATATTATTTATCTTGTACTTTTTGTTTGAAATTATATATACATATATAACAATATGGGACGTGTCGGACTGCATCAACCTTCCCACGTTCTGGACCAAAAAAACTTGTTATTTTAAAGAAAAGAGAAAGAAAA
This sequence comes from Halesus radiatus, assembly GCA_022606495.2. Classification (NCBI taxonomy): domain Eukaryota; kingdom Metazoa; phylum Arthropoda; class Insecta; order Trichoptera; family Limnephilidae; genus Halesus; species Halesus radiatus. Next base: position 19,421 of record JAHDVE020002967.1, on the reverse strand, counting down.
AGAGAGAGCAAGTTTTCGTCTACTTCTTACTACCATTCAGGTCATCTGCTGCCATTTGTGACGTAGGAGGGAGCAGTGCCGTCAATAAATTCCTTGAACAAAGTGATGCACAAGCATGAAAAAAATAATTATACACGTACAAGTAGTTTTTTTTCTTTGAACTGCCTGCCATTATTCCGCCAGCAAAAAAAGTGCATGCAACAAAGTAAAAAAAAATCCCCTCAAACGGAAGAGGGGGTGATGTTTGCACAATGGATATTGATTTCTAGGCTTTTTTCACCTGGTAATCTTGATGGATGTGCGAAACAACCCCCCTTGTATTCCGCACAGCCTTACTACTTCCGTTTTAGAAGCCCTGCCCCTTTCTTTCCTCACGGCTTTGTGCTTTGAAAACAATTGTTCATTTTACCTGGTGTAAACATTTTTAGAGAGCACACACGTCATACTGTTAGTCGAGGGAGAAGAGGGCTGGAAGGAATGACTTTTGTAATCAGCGTGTTTATTCAGAGCAGTGTATTAGGAACGCCTCTGAGAGATTTTATACTGAACCTTATTTATAGTTCGTGTTTAGAAAAACACATAAGCCAAACTAAAAAAAATAAAACTAATGACCTACAATCGTGCCTTACACACCCCATATGTGTGGGACAGAACATACTTAAACAAATTTACAATTTCTATTTCCAGCTTTACATGCTTAACTTCGATGATGGTTGTGTCGCTTGCAGATATTTTGTTTCTTTGGCCGCCTCCAAAACACGTGTCAAGCTGTAGGTCACTTTCTCTATACGCTTACGAGCAGAAGCATGCATTACAATGCACAAAAGTACTGCTCACCTTACTTCATTTACATAATCCCACAAATAATATTAAAATATATAAAATGATTGCAAGAAATCAATCTGCACAATACGCGCGAAGTTTCAGCTATGAATCGCAGTGTCTCATGCACCAAACTAATCGCCCTACAATACGAGTCAAAAGCAGGAACTAATCATACAAAATAATGTGCACGTCATATTCAAATGTTTAATGTATTCTACACAAAAATGTGCGTCTGTGCGCAATGCGCATTCAAAGGAAGACGCGTTTGTGTTGTTGTCGAAAAAGGCGGTGCCTTGTGGTACTAATCATAAATATATATATATATATATCAGTGCCATCTGTTGGCACCTCTATTAATTAGTACAACTTTACTATAAAAAAATAATTTTAATTATTTATTGAGGGTTTCTTTCATGCTTACGCGGTCGGAAAGAAATGGAATTTTTACATATCTTGTAATTGGTAATATGCATACACGAAGCAGCAAAAAACATGGTTCTAAGAAGGATACAGCTAGCAAAAAAAAAATATTTTGAAAGATTTTCGCACCGACCTCGCTTTATTCACTAACACGGGAGTTGCCACAAGTTAGGAATTGTATTGCAAAGTGTACTTACTTAAACAAAACAAAATAACACATAATTGAACGTCCTTTGGGAACTTGCGCTGGGCACTACCTCATAAAACAACCTGTAAATTATAATATTTAAACAAACAAAAGCGAGCAATATTTCATTAATTGCATCGTTTATAAAATATTTGCTTGGACCATGACGATATTATGACTTTTGCAATATCACCGTTCTTATGTACATCACCGTTTTGTTCCGATAGAAGAAGCATTAAATACCATACAAAACTAGAACCTTTCGGTATAAACATCACAATGTCGCTTTGGAAAGAGGTACATTGCCACAAAAGCATAAATGCGTGCGGTACATTAGGAAATGAAAATATATTACACGGCCCAGGAAGCGGGCACAGAAATACACACGGGGAGCTGTTTTTGCCACGTCAGTAGATGTTTACACTACCTACGCGTTACACGTGGCGTAGCACTGGCGTAAGCTTTCGTAGATACCTGGGCGTTGAGAGGTGATGCGACCAACTTAGCATTTGTTTGTGGACATTAATTATAAATATCTGTCATCATTACTCAAATAATTTATTATTAGACTTTCCAAATTAAATAGAAACAAAATTAAATTACAACAATTATTTTGTTTAAACCACTATTTAATGAATAGATATTTACACGTTTCGACACCAATAGTTCCCTCGTTATGATACAATGTATACTGAAAAAACAATAACATTGTAAACATAGACAAATTATAAAAATCGACAAAAATTATATTAAGTAGTTATGGAGGTAAGTAATTGTTAATAGTTAATGTAACAAACGGGCCAATAGAACGAATCAATTCAAATAGATAAAAACGTAAACAAAATACGTGCGAGTTAAAACCTGCGCAAAACACCTGCCCAAATGCATTTAAACAACACGTACCAGTTGAATGACCTGTACGTAAGCACCTGTCTATTTTCCAAAGTAAAATCGTCAAAACAACAATACATGCATGTTGAATCCTGCGCAAACACCTGCCAAAATCCATCAAAACAACACGTACCAGTTGAACGACCTCTGCGTTTATACCTCGAAACAAACAAGATCGTCATAATAATAACACGTCTAAGTTGAATCCTGCGCAAACACCTCCCCGTATACTCAACGTTCGGCCTATAAAAACCCGTATCCCGCGGTTCATTTCATCATTCCCAATCCAATCGTCGAACGAGTAACACTTCCATCCAGACGCTGCTTCACCTTGGCTACCTCGACCAGACAAAGAACAGTCTCTACACCCAGCAACAGTTGACGACATCCCAAGCGGTCGGCGACCAGTCCGGCCTTGAATGCCGTTACCGGATATGCCGAAACACCTCTACTAGACGCTGCTTTAACTTGAAACTCGACTACCATAATTTATATCCACTCTACCCGGACCTGCTCTCCTCACCAGGCGAGAGATCTCCACTCAACCCGGACCTGCTCTCCTCACCAGGCGAGAGATCTCTACTCTACCCGGACCTGCTCTCCTCACTCAAGAATACTTCAACTTATATTCTTCTTTCTTGTGCGGGCTATACAAGTCTCGTACAGTTAAGTAACTAACCATCAGGCCGTTTCGCTGCAGGGGTAGGCAAATAGGACGGACCGCCAAACAACTCGATCTTGGCATACACTTCTTGCTTCATTCACATTCATACATTCTCTTCTGTTATTCCGACTTCTGGCATTGCCCGACTCAAGTATTTGATTCACTTGATCATGCCATGTCTTCATCGGACGTCCCCGGCCTCTTCTTCCATTCACATTCGTGCCATAAATTCATCTTACACTCCTTTCTTCGTTCATTCGCTCTACATGTCCAAACCATATAAGCGTCCCTTTCTAAATCTTGCTCACTACGCTTACATCAGCCTTGCATTCTTTACGAATCTCATATTGAATTGGAATATCTTAAATAATATACATAAACAATAATTGAATTGGAATTTCGAATAAGTTATTATAAAAGAGGTGACAAATTAAACAAAGAAACAAAAAAATTAAACGGAATAAAATGCATTCCACACTAAAAAAAAATATTAAATAAAAATAATATATTTTATATGTTGTTAAGTTATATCACAAAAATTAAACAATTCTCTACTATATTCTGAATGGTGGTTTTTCACAGGTGCGATACTGAAAGTATCTACCATTCTGGAACTTGTTGAAAATACATTATATATTATATTAATGGAATACGTTTTTAAATAACACCAATTCATCAAATAAATTTTACTTGGCACGCAGGGATTTGAACCCGAAACCTCCGGATTCTTGGTCGAGGATCGTAACTCCCTTTTCTCCCTTCTCCATCTTACGTATTTTCCTCTTCCTCTTCTCTTTTCACTCTCTCTTCATATTATTTTGATTATGCCAGTTGCGTGTTAATATTTTCTTTTCATTTATTTCCTTGTTATTCAATGTCCTAAGTATCTAATGAAAACCATATAATACTTTCTAACTTTTTGGTTATTTTTTTATTCATACTGTTGGATTTGTAATGTTAGAATCGTTTTCCTTATAATGTTGTAAAGTACCAACAAATTAACTATGTTCATACTCTAAAACAATAATAGTTTAATATATTAAAAAAAAAACAAGAAATAATAACAAACACACTTATTAGAAACACCAGATCTCGTAGTCAAAAGCACATTAACAAGGAATTACAAACACAACCTTTTGATAAAACGCTTTTATACTATGATACTATTCTCTACAATAATGTCCCACTGTCCTTCAAAAAAACAACGATAAATTTAAAAATCAAATAAAACGCAGGATACGTTACATAGGGAGATGTGAAATAGAAAATATATTAACCCACAATACAGACTAATACAGAAACCACTCAACTACGTTTAAAACACCTTACGTTAGAATTTATTTTTTCAGCAATCATATCAATTTAATATAATTTAATTTCATGTTTTGTAAATGAAATCCTCAGCACGGGAAATCCCCATGAGGAAATCATATTTTTTTATTTAATATAAAAAAATGAACTAAACATTGAAATTTTAATTTTTTGTAAATTCTTTCTCTTTGTTTCTAGTATATATATTTTACTTGTTTTCAAGTATTGTAAAAGTACTAAAGTATTAACGATATTATTTCCTTTTGTATTAGGTAAGGTTATTTAGTACAAAGCGCACTTCACAAAACTGTGCTATAGAAATTAACTGTTAATTTTATTATATTATGTAAATAAATTAAAATAAATAACTTACAATTATATTAAATTTGGAACCTTTTCATTTATTCGTGAATTTTATTACTAAAACAGCTGTGAAATAGGATGCCTGGTGTATACACAATAAACATTCTGTATGAACAGCGAAATCAGGTAAATCTGTATAAATTTAGTATAAAAACAAGGATTCGTTACCTAAATGCCTCGTTAACATGTTGTGCTTGCGTTCATCCAACAGATTGTGTCACGTGTCACAGTCTATTGTCATTACTAGTGAGGCGACAAAAATATGTTTCTTCCTTGAATTGGTGACAATTGAGGCTGGAAATACGTGAAAAATATTTACGACAAAACACGTTCACTCTATCACCTGACGTATTATTTTTCAGATTAAAGTATCGACCAAAATAATTGTTGAAGTTAGATTCATGTACGCAGGATATGAATACATAAAAAAACATTATTTATCCATGTTTAAATGTCATTAATTTCAGTACGCACTTTATCCTGACGAACAGACCGTTGGTTTTGAAACATGTAGATAGTAAAATAGCGGTTTAAAAAAAATGTTTTTTCTTACTTGTTTAAAAATGAAGCCATAAAAGGAGTTTTGTTTTATTTTTTATTTTATGTGAATACTGCACAAAAGTTCCAACTGCTTTCAACCGTCTGTAGCCAGTGAGACTATGGGAAGGAGAAGAGGAAGAGGAAGGCGGGGAAATACCTGGCTATTCAGATCTGGTTACCAAACTAAATATAAATATATTTTATGTCATCTCCAACTGGGGAATGTTGTAAGGGTGAAGGTAGTGAGGAGGGGAAGTAGAAGGGGCAGAGGAAGGCAGGGAAATATATGGGTATTCAGATCTGGTTACCGAACTAAATATAAATATAAATATATTTTTCGCCTTCTTGTTACTTGTTCCCCATCGGGAACAAAAGGACTCGAGGGGTTTGTAATTATCACTGTGTTATTTTGCTTGAAAACTGCGATTTATAAAATAATGAAAATGGTTGGAAATTTTTTAATTCGTTTTTTATTTTTTATAATATATAATGTAACTTTTTTTTTTTTAAATTTAATGTAAATCAAATTTAATAAAGTTATTCTTAAGTTCTGCAAGTATTTTTTAAACACAGTTTGAAAATGGCCTTAAACGTCGAAACAGCTGTCACAATAATAACAACTAAAAATACTTGCAGAACTTAATAATAACGTTATTAAATTTGATTTACATTAAATTAAAAAAAAATTAAATGGAGTTTTACGAATTAAACACAAAAACAATTAATAATGTAACGGCATTACCATCAGGTCGAGTTCGTACATATCGTGTGAAAACACTTCTTTTTCACGACCAATTGGATTCGGTTTTATTATTTTCTTATCTCACCAGCCTTACATTCCTTCTGGATCTTCATAATAATTTAACATGACAGAAATATATTACAAAAAAATGTTATACGTTATATTATTACTTAAATATAAAGTGATTGCGGTCGACTTCACGTCGGAGGTTGCGTATTTTCCATCAAGTTGGCCCGACGCATTTGACGGCATTAATATGAAAGGGTTACGACCCTTTTCCTCGAAAAACACTGATTCTCCAAGCGAATAATGTGCAGGTAGTCGGTCGGGGTGATAATGTGTACCTCCTTGCTGAGGGAAGTATCGAACGAGGTTTTAAAGCGATGCAATGTGAATGTAATTCAAAATCATGTGTTTTTGGTTTGAATATGTAATGTCCTAGAACTATCACAACTGATTTAATTAAATATTGAAAGTAGAACACACCTTTGACTTTGGTTTATCCAGGCATTTTTTGTTGTTTTTTTAAGCCTAAAAAAATAAAGCATCACACCTAAAAAAATATAATTTCTTCAGACGATTGGTATTCACTTAGTGGCGTCATTATTAATAAACGAATTAAAAATTACTTCATAATCGTCACTTTATTAATACACAGAACACAATAATGCAAGAATAGACAAATTATAAACATAAATTCTATGTTTATCATTTGTCTAAACTTGACATTATTATTTTACAGTATCCTGTATATTCCTGATGGGGAAAGCTTCGATTTCGAAACATATTGATATGTATATATTAATAAAGTGGTGATTACAAAGTACTTTTTTATACATTTACTAATAATATCTCATCCGTACTAGATACTTACTATAATTTTTGATGAAAAAAAATATCATTAGCTTTGAGTATTTTGGACTCAAATTTAAAATTAAGTTTTGTATGAAACAGGCCACGTAGCCGTTCCTCTTAATAAAGTGGTGATTACAAACTAATTTTTAATACGTTTATTAATAATGACGCCACAAAGTGAGTACCAATCTTTTGAAGAAATTATAGAAATATTTTAACCTTATCGGAAAAAAAAATATTGTGTGGAGAAAGATGTATTGTACAATTTACTTTGCGAGTGTTTTACATGTTAAACTGGTGTTGAGTTAAAGGTATTCCGCTGATAGCTCTATTGTAACATCTCAGAATTTCTCATTAACAATGTATGTAACAGAGAGAGGTTTTATCGGAGTTTTCAGCGACACGACCATCCAGAGGCTAACCCGATAAATGATAATAACAAAAGAATGCGAATATCATTGTTATTATCTCAAAAAGAACAAATTGGCTATCACTCCTCATAATCATAATACCAGAGCAAAAAACTAGACAAGCTAAATGTAGCCAAGTGTAATACTTCGTTTGCTAAAGAAGCTCTGAATGTTTATCAGTAAAATTACACAACAAACTCCCACTCAGTATCGAACAAAGTAATTCAATCAATAATTGCATTAGGTCCAGCAAAATTTGACTTAATGAATTAACAGAAGTATAACTGACTAGTATTATTAAAACAAAGTCATGGAAGTTACTGGAAATACCCTACCCAAACCTTAACGTTGAAATACAAAAGTCGCTGTAACCCCCTTATTCAAAACTTACACAGGTAGTTCGCCTTAGTTCATTATCTCCCAATATAAAAAGACTACCAAAAAAATTCTACAATATATATATATATACGTTTTTTCTAATATTTATACCTTACCTAAAAATACAAAAATTATATAGAAATTAAACAAATAAATAATAATAATTATATGAAAAAAAAAAATTAATCATTCAAGAAGATAATATTAACACATCCCAAATGAACCATGAAACCGACAAAACAACAGAAATTAAAAAGATTTCAGTCGCATCTGGGACTCGAACCCAGGACCTCTACCTATCCGGGGTAACCGCTTAACCAACTTAGCTAATGAGACCAGTTCAATTTACGCCATTTACACCGATATCATACTTCATGTTCAAGATTTGTTAATATTATCCTCCATTTTCATGCGACTGAAATCTTTTTAATTTCTGTTGTTTTTTCGGTTTCGTGGTTCATTTGGGATGTGTTAATATTATCTTCTTCGATGATTAAAATATTACAATGAGGTTTACAAACTTCAATAAGTTATAAAAAATAAATTGAATCTATATTTATTCTTTATTTACTCAACAGTTTCTTGTAAATTATATTATTTGACATGAGCATACTGAGAATAACCTACACATTTTTAGCGCCCTTGAGGTGATTTTTCACAAAAACGGCGCTATACAAATCATCCAATTATTATTATTATTATTTTTGTGAAAATTTCCAATTAAAATTTCATTGAAGTGGGGAAGTAGGGAACGTTCCAAGAAAACATTGCACAATAAAATTAATCAAATACTTGAGTAACGATATGAAAAATTCCACTCATGAATGTGAATGAATCAAGTATAGTACACTAGGTCAAATGAATATGGTGTACCATTACACCTGCGTGCGAGAGTTGGTAAGATTTTAATTATGACTGTTTTAATAAAATGGCTTGGAATGCTATGGCTTTTGCGTACCTGAAAAATTCAGCCGTCGTTGTCGCCACGACTTGTTCAAAATACCATACGGTAGTATAGATGTTCTAGCACAGCACATTATGACAAGGGAAACTGTGGTATTGAATGAAATTTCTAAAACCCTAGATATTTTTAAATACCTACTCTGTAAATAACCTTAAAACTTTTTTTTACCTATACTATCTTACCAAATGTTGAGATTGTTAAAGAAGAAATCTTGTACTGCAAATGGATGAGTAATCTGTCGTCCAAAAAAAAATCTTAAAAATGAATAATAAATTGTAAAACAAATTGTTTACTTAATAATTTATTAAAAAAATATGTATATTTAAAACTAAATCCGAAATCTAATATCAAATATCTTGGAATTATAATGATAAAAATGTTAAATGGAAAGACCATATCAAACTCACGGTTGAACGAGTGAGAAAACTTATATATGGATTCCATAACATACGTAACATATTAAACAAGAAAACAATTAAAATGGTATATTACGCATTAATTCACTCCCTATTGCAGTATGGCATTATTGGGTGGGAAGGACCTAGAAAGCCTGACTACAGTCAATAATAAAAATTCAAAAAATAATAATTAAAATCATCACTAAAAAACCATACGACTTTCCTACTATAGAGATATTTCGTAAATTCAATGTATCATCTTTTACCGAACTGTATAAAAGAAACGCCTTACATCAAATTTACAACGAATTTTTCATCAATAAAATTCACTCCACTGATAGTATAAGCAATAGATTTAAAACTAATGGTTTAATAGCCATCCCAATGTTAAGAACGACCACGGCTCAGCACCACTATTTGTATTTAGGTATAAGATGGTTCAATATATTATTATCTAAAAACAAAATTAGTATAACCGACACTTTGAAATATAAACAATTTAAAAAGCAATTTAATTCCCTGAACTTAAATAATGATATATTGTTCCCCTAATAATGTACTGTCTAGCGTATAAATTACTATTTGGTTAATTATTATTATTAGTCTAAAAGTGTTTTGTTGATTTACGTTTGTATTTATATAAAAAGTTTTTAATTTTATTTTCATATCACCTACTCTAACTATGTTTTCATTTTATCTTATGTTTGTAAATACTCCTCCCATAACCACGAGCTACTGGAGCTCAACTTATGGAGAGTATAATAATAACAATTAAAAAAAATCATGTATATCATGTATTATGTTATAATTATGAATTTTTTTTGTAATATAAATAAAAAAAAAAAAAAAAAATAAAAAAAATTTCTTCATCCTCATCTTGTGTTATATTCTTATTTCATAAAATTTTATGCACACATTTTTAGAAGGGCTACCAAAATCTTCCGGAATTAGGACTATTAACATACTAATGTGGTCATCAGTAAAAAGTTAAATAATTTTTAATTTACATTTGAAAAACCAACCCCACGAGTAGATTATGATCAAATTTTAATTACACTACGCACCGTGGGTAGTTGATAAAATTAAAGTAAGAAGGATAATTAAGTGACTCGTAAGAGGGCGCTTTTAAATTATTTTTTTTTTGTAATAAATAAAAAAATAAAAAAATAAAATAAATAAAAATTTCTTCATCCTCATCTTGTGTTACATCCTTATTTCATAAAATTTTATGCACAACTTTTTAGAAGGGCTACCAAAATCTTCCGGAATTAGGACTATGAATATACTAATATGGTCATCAGTAAAAAGTTAAATAATTTTTAATTTACATTTGAAAAACCAACCCCACGAGTAGATTATCTTCTAATTTTAATTACACTACGCACCGTGGGTAGTTGATAAAATTAAAGTAAGAAGGATAATTAAGTGACTCGTAAGAGGGCGCTTTTAAATGTCAAAATCAAACTTAAGGAACGAAATATTAATTCAGAATTTGGAGAAAAACATAAAAGGCAAACACGGACCCCACGGAGCGGGGAGACTTTCAGCCAGGTGCGCGAATTAATTAGATGAGAGTTGGGAGTATTATTTATAGATATAGAATTATATACTGCGAGCCTCCATTGAAGGCCGGGATGAAGTGAGGGTACGCATGTCTGAATACAGTCATTATTTTATACAGACTTCGACAGTCAGGTTGACGGAGATAGGGCGAGTCAAAAGTACAAGGCAGATATAGGATATTAGGGGATTGGGGTGGAGAATTGCGTCTCCTCGAAACTGACCTAACATGGTAAAAAAATCATTCAACATTACACGAAATATTTATGATATTTTTAAGTTGAAAGACCCTTGTCACTTTTTTCCCTTTTTTATTTCAGATCGGAGTGGTTTCACTTTACAACGGGCATCTTCAGACATGTACAACACAAACTAAATCTATGGTATATTACTATTTGATCTGTGAATATAGCACAATTATTTGAATAGAGCAGGTACAGTAAAAAAATATTTTTTTTTATCATTAGATAAGAAAAAACCAACATAACGTAATCCGTTTCCAGAAGTTAATAAAACAATTCGAAAGTAGTTTCAAATATAATTGCACAGCCGTTCCGTCAGCAATAAAACAATTTCTTAGCCATAAATGTGCAATATTAGAAAGAGCAAATGGGACTCTCTTCTGGCATAAATTCTGTATTAAATTTAATTACGACAGATTAAACTTAAATTATACCGGTCCGTGGTGTTGTCAGGTGAAACCGGTCCGGTCTGAAATAAAATGGAAGGATGTTAGATAGATTTTGTTAAAAAGGTAATCCCGTCAATTCAAGGTTAAATGGAATTTCGCCTTGAATTGACAGTTAGATAAACTAGAAATATTTTGTGTAAATCACCGTTCAATATAAATATCAACATGATTAAATTTTTCACATACGAGTACAACTGGTATATAATTAGATAAATTTGAAATTCGAAAAAGTATTAATAGTTTATTGAATATCACTAATAAAAAAATAAAAATAATTAGATCTTTCTTAAAGTAATTTCCACATCAATTTCTATATTTAAAATATTACTAACAAAAATTATAACAATAAAAACTATTATTATTGTTTTTGATTATATTCAAAATAAAAACAGTTTCGTTTTTTTTTTAATTGACAATTTAAATACATTATTTAATATTTTATAATAATACATATTTATTTTGTTCTATTATTTTTAAATTTTTAATTAATTCTTAACTACTTTCATTACTTTTGATTATGTCTTCAATTTGTTTGTTCTTGCATTATTATTTTTATGTTTATTATTTGTCTATACTTGTCATTATTTTTAAATAAATTGTGTATCCTGATGAGGGAAGCTTTGCTTTCGAAACACTTTGACATTTATATATTAAATAGTGGTCAATAAAAATATTTCTTATTAATTTTATAAATATAGACACCACAAAGTAATTTTATATTTATTTAAGAAATTTAATAGACAATTTAACTAAGAGAGTTTTAATTTTATGGGAGAAGAGTCGATGATTGTGCAGAGATAACGGTCGGAATGTACCATCTTTGTCAGAATTAATTAGATTTTTTCAATGTCCACTTTTTTCTCTGGCTCTTTTTATTGCCACTTTCCGTGGGCAAAAGATGGACACTTATTTTAACAATCTTCGGCCCACTATGCGGTATTGTTTTTACCATAATAGACGACCTGTGAACCACTTGCAGAGGCGTACAATTCGATCACATTTTAATAGTTAAATTACACTCAATCTTGGAGTCGACTTAAATCAATAAGAACAATCATATTGTATGAGCTCCCCTCGATTCTCAGGCGTAGCCATTGATTTCACGATTTCTGTGAAGAATGCATATTACAGAAATTTTGCAAATATAAATACTATTCAGTGCCAATAGTAAGAATATTTTAATGGATTCTTAGTATTTTGTTTGTTTTGATGGTATTTTTTGTTTTAATCATTTACATTTCAATTTAGTGTAGAATTTACTAAGCGTGAACCTCAGCGAACAAATTAATGGACAAATTACCACAATTTACTGTATTTTTCTATGACTTTCAAATTTAAAAGTTATAAATTTCATAAATAGTTCATTTTGTTCCATTATATTATTCATCGTAAATATATTCTGTGTTAATAATCATAGTGTTTCCATCTAACGAGTAGAAGTTAACAATCTGCTTCAAGATCTTATCGGAAAATTCAATATATTCCAAGGTTCAAGATTTACAACTTTGGGCTGATCGAGGACTTGATCGAGTTGACACCAACAAAGCCAGTAGAAGATTGTTTTTTCACAATCTCGTTTTAGCTGAATGTAATTTGATATTCGTTAATATCGCGATTATGAATGCACTGTAATGAAAACTATAATTTACCATAGAGTAAAATCAAGTCAAATAAAATAATTCGTTTCAATATTCACGATGACGCAACATCTCTCAAATTCTATTCCTTTATATAAAATGTTTTCTTATTACATGAATGTAATATTTCAATAGTTTATTACATAACACTCGATTTATAACCCCTTTTCACCCATAATTTTGATTGGAAAATAAGGTAATAATTATTGTTCACAGTTTTATTGATATATTAAAGCTATAGAGTTTATGTTATGACCAGCTTGAACAGTTCCGTTGCTTAGAAATTCCGAATCGAAAAAGCTTTCTTTTTTATATGACGCCAGAGCTTACCCGCCGATATAGTTTGTTTGCTTTATACAGGTTTTCTGCTTTAGGGTGGTAATTATTCTATAAAAAAGTTTAATACTCGTATATTATTTTAAAATCAGCCTTACTTACTCGTCATTCTGTATGTGCAAAGTCGCCTCAAGCTCCGGAAAAAGTTGCGCACACCGTCCGAAGTTCTGTGAAAGTTTTAACGAGACGGCCGGTGGTAGGAATGGGCAGGTGCGGTATGGGTGGGAAGGGAAGGGGATCGGGCAAGTGGCTAGTCGAGTCGCAGTGGAGCCGAATTGATAATCGAAACAATTAATGAGCCCCGAACTTGTTTAGCGCGCTACCAAGTGTCGTGAATTCGATCGAATCATAACTGCAACTAAAAAAAGGACTGATTTTTTAAAGGTTAATTACCATACTATAATACTGCCGTCGTAAGTAAAAACACTGTACCCTTCCTAGAGACTCTCAAGATACTCTGTTTTTACTTACCACTGCAGAATAGACATTGGTTGCTATTTCTCAGTAAAGTAAAATATTTCGTTTGAAACTCTGTCGTCATTATATTTGTAATTTCTTCAAAAGATTGGTATTCGCTTTGTGGCGTCATTATTAAAAAATACTTTGTGATCGCCACTTTATTAATATACACATATCAACATGTTTCGAAAGCGATACTGTCTTCATCAGGAATATACAGAATACTGCAAGATAATATAGTTGACATTATTATTTTTTAGAAAGCATCGCTTTCGAAATATGTTGAGTTATGTATATTAATAAAGTGGTGAATACAAAGTAAATTTTAATTCATTAATTATTTTTTAACTCGTTTTTTTATCAAGGATTTATACGTCAACGAATTTATTTATCCCATCTTTATCATCATTTTAAGCTTTGATTTTTTTTTTTAAAATTAGAAATAGGTGATATTTTTTTTTTCTTTTTTTAAACAAAGATAAATATTCCCTGGTTACGAATAACCTGACATATTTGAAAATCTCCTACTACAATCACAGTAAGCGGAAAATCTTGTTTGTGTCGTAATGGAGAACTTAGCCAGCCGATGAATTGAACTCACGACGCCTGGGTGAGACCCAAACGCGATGCCAACTCAGCCACTGACCGGTCATTATACTGGATGTTTAATTTACCAAAAAAAAAATCAATAAAAAGGTTTTCTTGTAAATCCGTTGAAATATGCTGAAACCGTGATGATCCGATTTTTTCGCCGTTTTAATGTGTTCAGTGAGATATGGGGAATTTTTTTTTGTCGTTTGGGTGTCATAATTGATTTGACAGTGATCTAATATATCTAAACAAAGAAACAAAAAAATGTTCACTTGAAAATTTTATTTCCTTCCAAAAACTATTTTAATAAAAAAGTTCTTAATTAGGTACCTACTTGCGTTTTCTATGTTGAAAACATTATACCCAAACAAACTTTCTAAATTTTAAATATCTTATCTGTGGCTAACAAGAATGGTATATCTATGGGCTAACTTAAATAAAACGTGGCGGGGCCAATGTTTTTCATACTAATTTTAAAACGTAGCAACAATTTTACATATTCGATTTCATTCAAACTACTCTCTTAACCTTTACGGCACTAATACGAATAAACTGTGAAACCGGTGAAGTATTTTTTGAGAAAATTGAGACAGAAAGAAAGACAATCGTTTATTTTAATCTATATAGATAGAGATATACGAATTTCCATATGAATTTTGATGATTTACCAGAGCAGCAAATTTATAACAAATTTAGATTATTTTTTTGGATTTTGGCAATCCGGGATAAAGATTTTCGGAATAATGGTCATTAGAGATAGTATCATCGTAAGTTCTTTCTCTCATGATAAAATATACAAAAAGTCTCAATCATTACTAACAAGAGAACTGATTTGAAACTAAATGATTAAACGAAGCTATTATCAAAATTTAAAAACTTTAAATTTAAAGTACTCCAGTCCTTTACTATTGTGGCACCTGTTTGGGTGTTTAAGGGAGTTTAATTAACAAAATTCAACTAACAAACCCCACTCAAACAAATCTAGGTTCAGGGACGCCCCATAGAGTGAAAGACATTGGGGCAGGAAAATGTACTCGTATTTCAAGATGGCAGATAAAAACATAGCATCTTCACCAATGTAAATATAAACGCAGTAACTTCAACGTAGGAACTGTATTTTTACTAACCAACAACGATGAAATTGCAATAACATCAAAGACAATATCATCTTTATAATACAAAAAAAACGACTCATACCAAATTATATCTTCTGTAAAACATACGAAATTCTATACTTAACACCTTCCCATATTCAACTCATTTTTGCTAATTTTGGAAATTACTGTGTTTTTACTTACCACGGCATAGAGCACATGTTTAAGTGAAGTGTGAGTTTGTTGTGTATATTATCGACATATAAATTTTGACTATAATTTTATAAATATGAAGATCACAGTTAATTTGTTTTGCAACTACTATGAATACAAAATATTTGACGGCCTCCATGGTCGAGGGGTAAGGCTATCGACTACGAATCCGAAGGTCACGGGTTCAAATCCCGGAGTGCGCAAATAATTTTTTATTTAATTAATATGTGCTGTTTCGCTATTGATTGATTTAAAAATAATATGTAGTATATTTTCCCACGTTCCGGAATGGAAGATACTCTCAGTATCGCCCTGGTGAAATTCCACCATTCAGAAATGAAACGTTGCTTGAAATGGCTTTTAGCCGTGTTTGGTGACAAGATCTGAATAGCCAGGTATTTCTTCACCTTCCTCTTCCTCTTCTCCTTCCCCTCTTCAATACCTTCAGCCACACAACATTCCCCAATTGGGGATGTCGTAGTCTCACTGGTTCCAGACGGTTGGGAGCAGTTGGGACTCTTGTGCGGTATTCATATAAAAAAAACCTATTTGAGATAGTAGTAAAAATATTAATTCTGCTACTGTTTGCCTTTGTTGTAAAATATATTAAATTATACATAGACAATGTTATTGTTAAATGTGTTTGTTGAAACATAAAAAATATTTTATTGTTGTATTTTGTGAATACGAATCGATGTACCAACTATAAAATATTTTGCACTTGTCTCACGATTATAATTGAATTTTAAACATAAACTTGTAAATAATAAATAAACATGAGAATAAAAAAATGCTGTTATATTTTGTGGAAATGTTTTAATTTACAACATTAAACATGTTTTTCAACAAGTAATTATTTATCTCCCTTTCGACCCCGGCTTATAATTTTCCTGGTAAGTTTTTCATTGAAATATCGACCTTATAGTTTCACCTCGCAATCCTTTTCGCAAAGTGCTAAGGTCCTGTAATCCTCTGCAGGACTGACATATAAATACATGGGATCGGATCCTCTGGGACACCGAACTGTGAGAAACGTTTAGATTTACCGGACTAAGTTCAGCAAGTCCATGGTCAGAGGCTGCCGGGAACTATCGCAAGAAGAATGTGGAAGTGCTGCGAGTGGTGGGAATGTTAACGTTTTATTGGCTGTGAGTGAAAGAGTAAAAAAAACTGACGATAATCAATCACCAGTAATATGATATTGGTTTCTGATTATTGGAATTTCATGAAGTAGGGGTTCACATCGAAATGGCTTTGAACAACTTCTTAAATTGTATTAAAATTGAAAGTAAATCAAATTTAATAAAGTTGTTATTAAGTACTGCAATTACTTTAGATTATTATTACTGTGACAGCTGTTCCGGTATTCGAAGCCATTTTCAAACTGTTATTATGCCACATTGAAACTATGTATTTATATGATTTTATTTACCTATGCTTAATTATTTTATGGTGTTTGAAATAATGACTGATTAATATTTTCGGCAAAACCGATTTACTTAGAAAAAAATTGTGATAGTTAATATTCTTTATTCTGTGAGGTACTCAAAGTTCAAATCTGTTTGCCTTCCTTTAATGATGGAACGTTTTTCTTAATTGTTTTTAACGTGGATGCAATTTAGGGCAATTTAAATCTGTTTTGTGAATCCCTGAAAAATTGTTCCTATTTTTATTTATTAACGTTATACTTCTTAGAAACGAAAAAACTCTTCTGTAATCCACCTCGTTTGTCATTCCCTGTTGGAAAATGACTTTCTGGTTAGATAAGAGCTATTTAGGTTGAAAAAATATATCGAATAATTATGTGATTTAATCGAAAAAATTGTATCCCATTGGAGCAATACTCGCTAACGGAGAACTTCGGTATCGTACATAATTTTCACAGCTTATTCGGTTTATTTCTCCAAATTATGAGTCATCTATTTGCATAATCAACTATTGACCTATGACACAGCCACTGTTAAAACAAAACCTAACAAGTGAATTTTTGTATCGTATTCTTAAATAATTATTCAACTAGAAAAAATAAGTGTTAAAATAGTGATCCATAAAAAGAAGTAATTTTTTCTTCAGCTAATCATGGGTCGCCAACACTTTAACGCAACTAAAACTTGTTAATTTAACATGAAAATGGACCATATTTTCTGGTTTATTTTTTTTTCGGACAGAAAACAGTGGCACAGTGGCAGGAGGTGCAGGAGAGGCAGTGTGACGGGACTGCACTGGAGTTTACTCTGCGGATAAACGGACGAAACAAAGTTTAACGGTAGCGGATCTGTCCTATGGAGCGGTGTCCACTGTTTAACTTGTAATTGCCTTTGTGGAGATGAGGTTTCAGGTCAAACTAAGAACTTAACACGAGCAAGACTTCATATTATGAAATGAGAAAAACACTGTGTTTCAGTGATAACTTTATAAACCTTTACGGTGTATAATTTATCCTTTCACCCCTACCTTTCTCTACCCCTCAAGTTTATTTTTTTATATGAATACCCCATAAGAGTCACAACTGCTCCCAACCGTCTGGAGCCAGTGAGACTATGACATCCCCAATTGGGGAATATTGTGAGGCTGAACGTATTGGGGAGGGGAATGAGAAGGGGAAGGTGGGGAAATGTATGGCTATTCAGATCTGGTCACCAAACACGACTAAAAGCCATTTCAAGCAACCTTTCAATTCTGAATGGTGGTCTTTCACAGGGGCGATACTGAGAGTATCTTTCACTCTGGAACGTGCGCAAATATACTACGTATTATTTTTAAATGAAGTAATTGTGTAACAGCACAGATTAATTAAATAAAATTTACTTGCGCACGCCGGGATTTGAACCCGTGACCTTCGGATTCATAGTCGAGAGCCTTACCCCTCGATCATGGAGGCCGTCGAGTCTTTTGATACTAAATGATAATTTTTCTTAAATGTGCATGGTAAAATTTTAAATGGCAATAAATGCGTGTTTTTTCTCTTTCTAACACAATTTAAATGATATACATTACTGTAGTACAAAATGAGATTACATGACTATTATAAGTGCGTTTCGGGCTGGGAGAAATATCTCCCCAAAAGACTGTGCGACTATTTTTATAAGGGAAAAATGTCTCCCCAAAAGACTCGAGGGGTTGCTACAGTTTTCTTAGTAGAAGATCTTGAACACTTAAATAATTATATTTTAAAAGCAGATGGAACGTAGGTATAATTTTATCGGAAAATCCAAAAGTTGATAGGAATATCATATTCTTTTTAAAAAAAGTGCAAGAGTGCTTAAACCTTTTTTTGATATCCATATACTCGTAAACAAAGCATTTGTTATTCGTATATAAGTAACAATATCATTGAAAAATCAATGGCATAATATGGTTGCTTTTGAAACGTTCAAATATTACCTATATTCATTTAACACCCCTTTTATTAGTTCTTTGTATGCGCATTTTGAATTCAATTTTATATTTATAATAACGACAGCTCTAATAATATAATACCTGCTAGATTCCAGTTTGGCTGCCTTTTATTTTTATTTAAAAAAATTGGAAAAAAATATTGACTCTGAGCGTGAAGCTATGTACAGGAGGCAAGAAATATAATAAATTGTGAGTTGCGCACAATAAATGAAAACTAGGTTTTGCCTATTGCAGTTCTGCAATTGGTTGTGAAAAAGTGTGTATATGTGTTTAAATGTAGATGAAGCATGGAGTGTGTGTGTTGGAAATAATTTTTGAAACGAATATTTGGAAAAATATTTATACTCACCCTCCTACCCCTACTCCTACTCCTGCTCCTACTCCTACTCCTACTCCTACTCCTACTCCTACTCCTACTCCTACTCCTACTCCTACTCCTACTCCTACTCCTGCTCCTACTCCTACTCGTACACCTACTCAACCCCTACCCTAC